>VZRU01005724.1:170735-195769 GCA_013398155.1 Pedionomus torquatus | reverse complement strand
TTTCCCTTTCCCTTTCCCTTTCCCTTTCCCTTTCCCTTTCCCTTCTCTATAATCTTTCAGTTAAATCCTTAGGATCCTTGTCACTACTAAATTGGATTAAATTATGATGAGATTAAAAACTAAGAAGCTTCTGAATGTAAAGGTAACCAAAGAAGGTATTTTCTTTTCAGATGGAGAAATGATGAAGCTTAAGCATGCAGAAAAGTGGGACAAATAGAACTTGATAACAGTTGCAGGCTTGTATTATTGTATGTAAGTATAAAGGAGTCCCAGAGTACCAATATAGGAAATAAGTCTTTAAACTAATGTCTTGGGTCATTTATATAGAACTACTGTATTATCTTTTCCTCTTCCACAGGGACAACGAATTGAATTCATGAGATTCCATGGAAATGTTTATTCAATTTATTTGTAGCTGCTCGTAGAGGCCAGGGAATGACTAGATTAAACAGTCCATACTTCATGGGAAAATAGTCAGGTTTAACCCAGAGAACAACTGAAAATTACAGTTCAAGCATAGTAGCCATAAATCCAAGAGAGATGATTTTTTTTTAGACCCCAAAAGAAGCTGTTTGGTCTACTAAGACATTCAGAAGGTCAGATGTTTTTCCCTTCCCTCTCGATCAGCTGTACTCCAAAATACTCAACAGTTAAGTCCATCTAGACACCATATTAACTATACCAGTGGCAATGTTCATAGGCATTTCATTGAAAATGGGTGATCGTGACCTCACATTGACCACTCCTTCTAACACCTCATAGTTAAACTGCTATTTCCTTTTAACTTAGGTGAGGCAAACCTAAGAACAACATCTTAAATACTGTCTTATTACATTGCAAAACCATAATCAATGGAGGGGAAAATGCAACAAAATAAAACATTTTCTAGGAAACATAATAGATGAAGCAATCTGCTTTTTCTCCTTGGAACATACAATTGTTGAACTGAGGCAAATGATTCTAGCATATTGTAAATAAAAATAAATAAATAAATCCATCTAAAATACTAAATACTTAATTTCTGGATTTCCACTGTGTCTTAATATTTCAAATCCATTAGTACATAGAGTCTTGAGTTCCCAGTGAAACTCCCTATTTACTTAAATCGAGACAAATTGTCAAATATTTGATTTCACACTATTGTTCAACCACTGGATTACTTTAATTCCTTAATCAAAACTCTTACTGCATTTTTTTTACAATGATAAACTTCAAACATAAACAAAATTTTTGCAGCAATTTTACTTACCATGGTCAGAGAGAACTGAGAGAGAGATACTATTGTACATGAAAGAATACAATTTCCCAAACACAGTGTAATATTAAGAAAGTCAGATATGGACATTAGAAAGATAAAAATCACAAGAGAGGCAAAAGTAACAATAAAACATGCTCATTTCCTGAAATTTTTGCTCCTTGCAAGAAAAATATTGATGAATAGAGAAAAAGAGGCAAGAACCATCAAAAGTGTTTTTACAGAGAGTGATAAATCCTCAGATTAGAAATATAGTAAAAACAGAGAAATCTTTAAAGAATCTTGAATAGATTTAATTTCATAATAATTTTCGGGGTTCATGTAATAGAACCCCAGTAGTTATAGTTTTACTAGTAAACGAAACAGTCATCAAATCTAGTTTTGTAACCCTGAAATCCAGTGGCACAACCTGACCATATTCACACTCTTCAGCTTGACAGTGTCAATGTCTGCATGAAAATCTGTCTGTTGGCAGTTGTCCCCACACTATTTTAACTTCTGAAAGGTGCCTGGAAATAGTCTGATAGATCTGGTTCTCTCAAGGCACAAGCACACTAGGAGTTACTACAGAAAAGTAACTGAATAAATGACCAGATATTAGTATGATTCCAAAACAAGGGAATGGTTCCTGGTACAATTTAATTTACTATCAGGATTCAGCCAGGATGAAAGCAGTGAGGGAGTTGTAAACTCATGATCAGGGCATATGAGGTCTCCTTCTGGTTTCTGCTATATTCTTCTGGTATCATCTTTTCTTCCTCTACTGTATATGATGTACATTCAGCATCTCTGTCAGTGCAATCTGTATAAATCCTTTACTGAATGGGAGATTACACAGGATTAATGCACTACCTATTTAGCAGGCTGTAGCCTCAGTTTCTTTATTCTCTTATTTTTCCTCAGTATGCTGTTGAAAATAATAATAGCAATAAAAAATGTCCACTGGCACATATGAGATGTGCCTTATAAAAAGAGGAATTTTCCATCTGTATTTTAAGAGAGAATTACTGAAACGAGAAAGCTTCATCTATTTTGGGACAATATATTTGGATTGTCAGTAGGACAAGGGAGATGTCTGGTTCTTTAAAGGTGGCTGTGAACATCCTTTTTTTTCAGCCATTTTTGCAAAACATTGTGAATGTTGACCTAGTAATTTAATCCTTTTAACCTCAGCTTTTGGTCCATAAAGTGGGAATAATAAAGATTTTGCTCATCTCACTTGTGGCTGTTTGATTTTTCAAGCTACTAAAATCCCACTCTGCCTTCACTCTTTGGGAGTACCTTGCTCAGTTTAGTATAAGAGGGTTGCAATTTAGAGCACCTGGAGAGTATTATAAAAATGCTGATATAACTGCAAAGAAAAATTGACAATAGTAACAAAGCATGGGAGGTATTATGACTTGCTAGAATTATTAAAGTTAGTATTTCCTGTTTAATGTAATTCCTGGGCCATATAGATAATGCCTTAAAATGGAATCGAGTTTATGATTCTTTTTTTTACAGATGGGAAAAATGGGATAGAGAAATGAAGTTATAAAGAAGCAGAGGACTCTACACTGGAACAAGCATTTCTCTGGATTTTTGGGATGCCCATAGGTACTAAAGATATAATATTGCAGTTTTTTTGATAAGCAGAACATATAAGGTTAGATAATTTGCATAGTTTCATATCTTTTAGCTTTTTGGTGTCAACCAGGGAAACGTGAATTGAGACAAGGTTAATTCTTCGAGCTTCTGTAATGCAACATAGCAGGGATTTAGTGTTATTAAACCAATATATTCATAACATTCAAAAAATGAGAAAGGTCACATCACCCAGGGAAACAAACTGCAACTGCTGACCAGTGGGTATCCTTTATCTGAAATTAATTTTTGATCATAAATGATCTGCATGATGGAATCAAGTATGCCCTGATGAAGTTTGCTGAAGACACTAAATTGAGTGGGGAAGTGAACACCTCAGAAGGTAGAGCCACACTGCGGGAAGACCTCAATAGGCTGGAAGAGTGGACCTTAAGAAGTTCAACAAGGATAAGTATAAGATCTTGCATACGGGAAAACATAATCCATGAGTGCAGCACAGACTGGGATTTACCCAGTTGGAGATCAGCTCCATGGAAAGCTCCGTGGGTGTCCTGGTGGACAGCAAGCTCAATATGAGTGAACAGCATGCTGCTACTGCAAAAAAAACCCAGCAGGATGCAGAGATTATCCCACTCTACTCAGCACTTTCCAGGCCATACCTGGAACACTGTGTTCAGTTTTGGTCCCTGCTACACAAAAAAGATGTGGACAAGCTGGAGAGGGTCAAGGGAAGGACCACAAAAATTACTGTGATACAGGCTGTTCCTGTGCTGACTGTTGCAAATGTTATTAAAAGGAGACTTAATACTTTTAGGAAACTACATGTCTTAGTAGAAAGGGAAAGAAAAATAAAGGCCAATCAAGCATGTCCAGGGAAGGGTAACAAAACTGGTGAGGAGTCTAGACCACAAGTCTTATGAGAAGTGGGTGAGGGAGATGGGGTCGTTCAGCCTGGAGAAAAGAAGGTCGAGGGGAGACCTTACTGTTCTCTACAACTACCTGAAGGGAGGTTGTAAAGACACGAGGATCAGTCTCTTTTCCCAAGTCACAGGGGATAGGACAAGAAGAAATGGCCTTAAGTTGCACCAGAAGAGGTTTAGCTTGTGTATTAGGAAAAATTTATTCAGTGAAATGGTAATCAAACATTGGAACAGGCTGCCCAGGAAAGTGGTGGAATTACCATCCCCAGAGGTATCTAAAAGACGAGGAGACATGATGCCTGAGGAACATAGTTTAATGGTGGTTGTTGTCATTGTCAGGTTAATGCTTGGGCCTGATGATCTTAAAGGTCTCTTCCAACCTAAACAATTCTGTGATTCCAAGTGATGTTATAAATTGCGCACCTGGAATTCACCTCAATACTCTTTTCCTTACCAAAATTTTTAATTTATTGAGGGGAATAGTATTTTTTTCTTGAGACTTTTTTTCCCAAGGAACACATCTCCTACCCTTCTCTCACAAGAAGTGACTAGTAATTATGTGGTAGCAAGAGCTGTCTTGCTGACTTTCCTTGTCAAAATCAGCTATTACCAATCATGTGGCAAAAATCCTACTTCTTAACACAAAAGGTAAGTGGATTTCTGTCATCATGCTTCTGTTTTCCCAGAGTGGTATCATCCAAATTAATAGAGTAGTAGAAATTCAACTGAAATAACTCCACCTACATATTTCAGTGGGTAGTTTCTATCTTAAGTTTTGCATGTGTACCAATGCTGGCAGGATCAATACCATAATTAACTGTAAGAAAATGTTACATCTAATAACAAATACTGTTCATAATCAACTTTAATCTTTGCACAAAAAATTATCAATAACCTAAAAACGTATATGACCTGTCTTGTGTTTAACACACTGATACATTCTGATTAGAAAGTTTTTATTTTAAATAAATTCATTTCTATGTATTTTCAATATAAGTGTATGTAAAAATTAAATCTGTTAAAAAGTAAATAACATTCCAAGCCAAATATGTCAAATATAAATTCATTTTCAACCTACCATATAACATTCTTATGGCAGTTAATCTCTTTGAAACAGGCCTTTGTCTTTTATTTAGATGTTTAATCAGTTTTCAAGTGTGGAAATCCAGAGTTTTCTATTTAAAGAATGTGCATATATTTACAAAGGGTTAAATGTTTCAGTGCATTTAGTAAACCACAGAGGAAGATTTTTCCTTAAATAACACATATAAGACTTAAAACAATAGCAGAGAAATTTCAGGTTATATGGCAAGGTAACGACCCATCAAACTCCCAGATTTCCAAATCTTAAGTTGATTTGCAAGGAAATATTTCTAGACTAATATCTGAATTTCTGCTCATAAACTCCCCTTGAGTTGTCTGGGTATATATGGCCTTTATATTCAGCTCACAATGCAGAAAAAAAAAGAGCAAAAGGCAGAGAAAAAATGTGTCCTACCTTTTCTTTGTTTTAGTACTTTACACATTAGAGTTTTGGATTCCTCGGATACAAATTTCAACAGCCGTACACAAAAGCTATTTATATCTGCTCAAAATTTTCCCCCAAGAGGCACGTCTACCTCACACAGAGAAGCATTGTGCAAGGACCTCTGTGCTGTCTTTGAGCAAGCTGATGCATCCAGCCAGCGTTGAACAGCTTGGAGCTTGCCCCCAGGTACTATGTCAGTGGTACAGTACCTAGTGCAGACATGCCCCTGTTTATCTTCCTTCCTTGCTTCATGCTTCTCTGTGCAAACGCCTCCATCGTCTGATTTTCAGAACAAAAGATATCAAACTGACGATAGACCTGAAACAAAGCCTGAAGCTGACCTACCCTTTGCAATGTCTCAGTTCAGAGCCGATATTTGTGTCTGACTCTGCTTGTTCTCTGTTACCAAAGCAAAAGCTTGGAATGGACACATGTAAGTGCCATAAACATTTGGATCTGAATCTAGATCTTAATAATTTTTATGGTTGGTGACACCATCCATTGAATTCACAAGCCTAGTGAAATTTGAAGTCTTGAGGAGTACTAAATTGGCTAAATCAGATTGACTGACTCAGTCACTAAATACTTTGCACACTGAGGTAAAGCTGATCCTCAGTCACCAGCCTTTTCATCAGAGGGACTCGGGAGCAGTTGAGTTGGAGGTTGTCCAGTTGCCCACACATCGGCATCCAGTGTAATTTGGGATGCCTGCAGCTACTCTTCTAGAAGGTCTCTAGTCTCCCACAGGCTTTGTGTGGTATCTGTCCCTTCTGTGTAGATATCTCAGACACCCTAAGAAATCTCAAGTTACACTAGATGCCTGTGTGTGGCATCTAGGCATGTGAATCATGGCCTAAGTGTCTACAATAAACCTCTGTCACACTCTTAGACATCTACAAGGGTTAAACTTTATTCAAGATTAAGCTACCTAAATTTAGGTGTCCACATGCAGGTACCTCAAGTTAGAGTAAGCAGCTATGTGTAGACAACTCAGCCAAGGTGTTGCTGCTTTTATGTCTGTTATTTCCATGGGAAGGCTACTTCAGATTCTCTGTCCTGAATGTCACATGGTGCTCACAATCTTTTGCCTAAACATGCAACACGTAGGAGAATAATAATTTCTCCAAAATGTTCATCAGGTTTTTCTTCCTCTTGTGAAATAATACTCAGTCCCACTCATTCCTTTGTTGAAATGAATTACAACTTGAGCACGGGGGCAGGATTTCCTCTTTCAGAAAGAGTGTGTGAACATGTGTGTAGGTGTTTTGCAAGGAGGAGCCAGCCAGAGAACTGAAACACACCTTCACTAAGACAAAATGCCAATGCAATATGTTGTTTCACTTCACACCAATCTTAAAGGCAAAGATTAAAAAATATTTCTGTGCTAAAATAAACAGACCAGAAGCCTTTACCTAGTCATGTCCAAATCACTAAAATGAAAATGATGGTTCAGATTCTGCAAAGTTTCTCAGGAACTAACAACAGCAGTTGGTTTTTGCTTTTTTTGTGTGTGTTGTGGTTGTGTTTTGCTTTTTTTTTTAATTTTTTTTTTCTTTTCATATTTGCTACTATTGAGAATTGGATTTTTGTTAGCTAATACACACATATAAACCCACTAAATACAGTTATCATGCAATTAAAGGCATGCGCAAACCAATGTGCTATGCATTTTGATAGTGTATATTTGTGATCTCAATAAATGAAATAAAGAAAACCTCAGTTTTCAGAAAAACTAAATTATGTCCTATTTAAAATTAAGCAATGGAGGTATGTAAAAGATGCATCACTCAGTTGTGGGCTATACATACTCTTTAACTAAGTGGCTTTGCTACCTTTCTTCTTTTTATGGATTTTCCTCTGGAGAAACCAATCCTCACTGATGGCAAGGAGGGAGGCCAAAGAACCTGAGTTTTTACGGAGGAGATGATTGATTTCACATGATAACAAGGTTGTGCCCTCAGTAAGGAGACAATTCAGCCTGCGACTGTGTCTGCAAGAGGTTACCACAGTGATCCTGGTTCCAGGTTTTGACCCCCTTTGCTCCCTCCAGTACAAATGTGGGTCAGCCCAAGTTGAGTCCCCTGACTTTAAGTTTGCACTGAGTCAGAATAGGTCCCCCTTTTTAACTGTTTCTGTCTCAAGAGAGCTTTGAGCTGTTTATATTCATGGTTATTCTCCATAATTTTCCTTATACATCTCTTCTAACATTTTCAATTACATCAGATCCTGTTGCCTGTAAAACTGAAAGAGAATATGTGCAATCCACTCTATGCACTATTTAAAAGTTAGTTACCCAGATGATTTACCTTTCCAGCTTAAAGACAGGAATGTGAAGGTCAGAAGCGCAGCTCTTTTCAAGCCTTAGTCTGGTTCACTTCTCAGCGGAGTTCAATGTAATGACCTCCTGTAGCCCTTATTAATTGAAAGTAAGTCACTTGGATTCCATTTGCCTTGTGTCAAGAGCTGCAGCTCTCTGGGATCACTGGAGGAGGCTGACAGAACAATATTCCTAGTGAAAAAGCTCCAGATGCTAAATATGGTGCCTTCCCTGACCAATCCTTCCAATTTTTGGTTAGTTACCCTCTGTGATTCACAATGGAGATCCTTTATTCTCTACTTTATTTTGAAGCAGGTGGCTGAATTTGGAAAGGGGCTGGTACTGCAGGGTTACACCTTGAAGTGATATAAGATTATAATGAGGTAGTGTGGTACAAAGAAGAACAGGAATGAGAAGTGCTCTTACCCATAAATTCTGAGCTGGGCTACAGGCAACCCAGAGCTCTGAATGGGTACTGCTTAAAACAAATCATATCAGGAATTATTAAAAAACATATGTTGCACCGGTGGCTTATACATTGAAAACGTCTCCTCCAAATCTCTCTCTTGGTTGTGTTGAATGATTTAATACAAGCAGACCCTGGAAGTTAGATTCTTAAGCACTCTGCCTTGACTGAGGATCTGGCCTGAAGGCTGTTACCATCTCCAGTTGGGTCTTTTTACGTGTTTCCAGAAGCTGCTGCTTCTTAGATGCTTGTCCCTGGTGAAAGTAAACAGAATTTATCCAGTGGAGAGGCACAGTGCCTCAGTGACTGCTCTACTGAGGGGAAAAAAAGACTCTATGAGTGTATGTTATGTGAAGGGGAACAACAGGGTGATAGAGCTGCGGCTGGGTTCTGCAATTTCTTTTAACCTTAAAATACCCTCTTACTTTTTAAAGGTTGTCCCGTTTTGAAGGAATTATGCGAATCATACTGCTAATAGGCTACTGTTAACAATCATGTGGGAGACATTGAGACAGAATGTTATGGTGAACAGTTTGATCCATGACCATGATCTTCTACCTCTGCTCCCTACCGAGACTGCCAATGAGAGACAGTGTTTCCTGCCAAAAACCACTGTTGATCGCAGGTAAGTCATGGAAAGACACAAGGGAATTTCTTTTCATTTTTACTGTCTCCATTCCTTGGAAGTCAAAAAATAAACAGCACTGGTTTCAATTTACATAAGGAGTTTTTTTACACAGCTCTCAAACTTCTCATGTGAATGATAGTGTTGTTCATTGGATGCTCTGAGTGCTCCTGCAAGGAGCTGCAGCTGGGGCTGCTGGGACTTCGTACCCAGCTGAATGGCTCTCAGAGACTTTCTCAATTAATAAGCCAAGCTTACTGAGTTCAGTTGGGATTTTGACAGTAGTTTCAGGTGGGCTGATGATTTTATCTAGTGGGTGTCTGAAGTCCCCCAGCTATGTCAGTACTTAACTCGTAAATCAGTTTACTCGTATGGGCAACTACACAAGGCAACAAATACAAGTTTGTGTTTTATACTTCAGAGCGTTTAAGGGCACTGGAACCCAATCTTCTGTATTAATCTATGGCATGTCATAAGTTGTTAACTTTCACCCACATATTCCTCTCTGGGGCCATGTAACAAGCTAAACCATGTGTTTTGGTCCTCAGGTGCCTGAAGTGGTAAAAGTCACAGAACGGCACTGGCCAACAAAGTTGACGAAAAATAGTTGAGGAATGTACAAGGTGATTTTTGTATTGTGCTTCAATAAAAAAAAAACCAAAAACAAAAAAAACCCCAACCAAACCAAAACAACAAAAAACCACAAAACCCCCCAAAAGATTACAACATTTCTGTCATCTAGATCTGGACAAAAATTTATCCCTATTACCAAATTTTCTGATTCTTGAAGGGAAATGTTTCCTGAAGAAGACTGGATGACAATAATTGTTTTTATGCATCAGTGGTATATTGAGGGTACTGAAGAACATACTTTTATCTTCACAGGTTATAAACATGGAATTTCTACATATATCACAGATTTTAAAGCCTGAGAAGACTACTGTGGTGGTCAAACTTTTACCTTGATTATATCAGTTGTTATTGATGCTATGTCATGGTTGATCCACTGTTTTGATAGAAGGCTGTTTCTGTATTTAATGTTTTAGTTAAATTTCTTAATTTCACTTCTAGATTGTGCCTAATTTCTGTTTTTAACAATACAATGTTTTTTGGTGTCTTTATCAGCTGTCTTGATGGGTCTATCACTAGCAGGTATGATTATACTCTTCCTAAACCTTTGTGGCTCCTGCTGATATCCCATCACTAACAGTACACTTTAGACACCAATCAGATAGTTATAATATGAGCTACTAATTCCCTGTAGCTCATGTTGCTTAACTAATTAAAATCTTAAAACAAAAAAAAGTAAAGATTATATGGAGAAATCGGAAAATGATAAACAATGTTGATTTAATCAGTCTGGCATATAATCTTTTTGTGTTTTGTCTGAATTAAACAGTGATATTCTCATATTTTCTCTTATTTTCCCTAAAGTCCTATACGTGATTAAGAAGACTCAGAATGAAATGGGATTCCTGAAAAATGTCATGTATATCTGTCCATGAATGGTATTTTATTTTAAATAAAAAAAAATTGGGAGTTTATAACAGAGAAAGAAATGGAACTGATTAGAAGATTAGCACTCCCACTTCTGAGTTACATGATAGCACTTTGGTTTGGGTTTGGTTTTTGGTTTTCTTTCTTGGTTTTTGGTTTTGGGGTTGTTTGTTTTTTTTTTTTTTTTTTTTTTTTTGAGAAATGATGTATAATGAGACATCAGAATTCAACATGAATGAATTGTAGGCATTAATTTGCTTAGGACATGCAATTCACTGGAATCATCGCCGCTGAGTTGGGAAACTTATTCAGGGAGTGCTTTGTGACATGAATCTCTATGTGTGCTTCTGGGATCTTCTGGGTCTGTAATCTTGAATTCTGAAAATGACAAATAAATCAAAATAATTCAGAATTTTTCATTTCTTATCCATTTTCGAAATCCACTCCACTCAGGTTCCCAAACAGCAGTCTGAATGGCAGGTTCAGATGCTTCGTATCAGGCGTGTCAGCTTCTCTTACATCAAAAGAAACCTTCTTCCGCCCACAGCTTTTACAAGTTGCTTCTTTGTTTGTATAAACCTGGAGAAAATTAGTCATAGTTTTGTTATAAACTCTGGGTTATATATGAATAGGACAAGTAGGAGATAAACATATAACTTTGTGTTTAGAAAGGAATCTAAATCTGAAAGATGACATATGCAGCTGAATATGACTATTATGATGCTTAACATATGTACAGTGTTGACATGCCTGGTGCACACTTAAGTCTTTTGTGGTAAATTTCATATATCATGTACCTTTGATCGCCTCATATGTTTTAGCGCCCTACCCTGTCTTTGTTTTATTATTTTTGTGATGGATGATTGCAGCTGCTCAGTGGAGTGGAATGTTAGAAGTCTCAACAAAGAAACGTGGAGTTGCCTGAAATCTAAGGCTTGAACACTGAATTTTAGGTAAAAGGTACAATAAGTCATGACTGGCTAAAACAGGAGACATTTGATTTCAATTTGAAAACTTCTTCTACAGTGGAATCAGGTATTACTTGCTGTATGTGTATTCTAAAAGGTTTCTGCCTTTGACATTCAACATTCTTATTAAAAGGAAGAAATATTTTTATATTGTTTAGAATTTTCCCTCTCCTTTCAAAAGCTGGAAAATGGTACTCATTATACTGAAGTAGATGGCTTTTTCAGCTGTGGGAAATAAAAATAAAACATCAACATAAAAAAAAAATTGCCTCTGCAAATGTCAGGAAGGTTTTACTGATAACCGCTTGAGATAAGCTGTATTTTAAATATGTTCCTGACAAGTTGGAAAGAACTCACCAGAATCATATATAAGTACAATTCAAAATGTGAAAAAAACACATTACAGTGAGACAAACTACTTACTTTTCTTATCACGGATAAGTCCATGAGGTAATTCAGCACATTCAACACATGTCTATAGGGAGAGCAGGTTCTCTTTTACACTTACTCTTTTTGATTACCAGTTTTGCCGCAAAGCAATATGAAAACTTGTTGCAGAAAATTGATGAAAGGGTTTGGCTTTGGTTTTTGGTTTCTTTGCGTTTTTTTTTTTTTATTATTTATTTTGGGGTTTTTTTAATATATAAAACGTAGATTTTCTTATAATGAAACTAAATAACCTTATCTGGGAATGTGCTGAATTTTCCATTCCCACCTTAAACAAAGGGCTGATAACTCTTGTTTGACATATATGAAAACTATGGCCTGAGCTAAGTGGAAGGTCACCCTAAGTTATCATAAATCCTTCCTGTTCTGAAAAAGCTTATATTTATAAATCAAATATAATGCAGACTCATCAGTAATTTTCTTATCCCAAATGTATGGTAATAACATATTTTTTTACTACATTATCTTATTAACATAAGGATTTTACTCTATGTATAAATGTATATATAGACACAGAGTATACATACCACCTTACGCAATTGTTAAATGATGATGCATTGTTATTAGGTCAAAGCTCAGTTCTGACAAATCTTTCTCATGAATCTTAATACGACTATCTAAGATGTGTGATGTCCAAGCGGTCATCAAGAATGCAACCTAAGCCCCTCTGGAATCAATTGGCAGCTTTTTCCATTAACTTCAGCAGGTCCTATTATAACTTTAATTTAACTTTAAATTTCATATATACTTATCCAAGTTGTCTGGTAAAATGTGAAAAAGTTCTCCTGTCCTAAGTGATTAATAGTAAAAATTAATGTTCTAAATTTATTTGAATCTTTTTCAGTCTATCTTTAAATATATATAGATTTTTTTTTTCTTATAAGAGAATCTAGATTCTAAAAATTTACATAAAACTATAAATTATCAGTGATTTTTTTGTTGCTTTTCAAATGAAAAGTAATGTCAGAAAATATTGCCCTGGTTTATGTTATACAATTAAAAGAGAAGAATTGCAAATGAAGAACTCTCAACTCTGCACTACAGTCTTTGTGATTATTCAATCTCTGATTAAGAAGGGGAACAGGAACCTCGGTGGTCCACTTAACATTCAGCAAAGTCATTTTTGCTGTGGCATTAACCTAAACCCAGAGCAATCGTGGTGAAAGTTACTAAACTTATGTATAATTAAATAAATTGTTTTGGTTCTGTTTTTAAATCCTGATTTGAAGCATGAGGTAATTTTCTTTCTACTGCTAGATACAAAGTATTATGAAGATAGTTTTTAAATGCATGGAATTATTTTTAGAGATTTGCATCTGACTAATTATGAACCACATAGAAAAGCTTTCATTTGGGAAAAAAACCCAAACAAAAAAACCTCCACTCAAACCCAGAATCACCATAATTTAGATATTTAGAAGCAATGCATTTTTTATCTCTTTATATAATCTTACGTGTGTAAATATACCATGAGAATTTTTTAGCTCTGTGCGTGTGTGAGAGTAATACAGGACAAGAAAAACAGAAAAAATAAACAAGTCAGAGAATTGTACGGCACACTTTAGTACCGTGCTGCTGTAGGCACTTCCCTTTTCTTTGACAGAAGTTCTGTGTGTAAGAACTACACGTGGAGGTTTGCCACAGCCAACTTCCCACTGATGCTAAATAGTGTAATAACACATCCAAATGTATATGATTCTCTTAACATTTTTTTTTGTCACAACACATGAGAAAGCACATAATAAAAATCAGAGGAAGTCATTCCAGAATAATCTATCAATTAGAACTACAGATAATCTCAAATAGAGGAGGTGACATAGAGTAACTAATTTGCAGTAAAAAAGTATATTGAAAAAGGTAGAAAAGGCTTAGCTTGTTCCTCTGGAGGTTCTGTGTTAAAAGGTTTGATAACCAACTATCTTGACATCAGCTTAAAAATTCAGAAGAATATAATACAACAGCAGAAAATGATGGGAATATTTTTTCTAAAAATCACAGAGAAAACCTGCAGCTTTCAAAGAATATTATTTGAGGCAGAGGAAAGGCAGATTTTTCCACCATAAAATTACTTCAACAGTCCTGTTACATTTCTGCTCTATATTATGAAGTCACACACAAATGTGTGTTCCCTAACCACAGATGTACAATCCGTGGCCTTATTGCAGGAAAACCTGGCTATTAGGGACAACATATCAAAACAAGTAAGCAACAGGGTAATGGAATTGTGTTTAAATATGTATGCTCTTCATATTATATTGGCATGCTTAGTGAAAGTGATAATTGAACTGAGTAACGGCTACGACTTCGTGCCATTGGCTATTTCACTCATTCAGTGTTTTATATATTAATTTCTAAATTAACACCACAGCAAAATGGGTATTTCCAAAAAAAAAAGCAAAACACACCATATCAAAACAAAGACTCATTGATGCTCTTTCGCTTGAAGGTATGATTATTTTATAGATTAGAAATTTAAGGTTTAAAATAAAATCAACCATATTTTAATATCACAAATGAAAGCACGTTCTTCCTGGCAACACCTGTGCAACACAGAACACAAATCTACTTTCAACAAAGAGTTTGCGAAAGGTTATTTCTGTAAACAGTTCAGGTCATACTTATTTGCTTGTTTCACTTCTCAGAGACTGTTTTGATGGAGATCAACATCCCGGTAAATTGAGCTATATATTTAAGATACCACAGTTGCTGGGATAACAAAGCAGTGGAATCCATGGGGAGTTGTCATCCATTTCTACCTCCTCTCTACCTCTTTCTCAGCAATGACAGTAATTATGACATTCCTATGCCCTTGGAAAACTCTTTTGTATATGCCATTATTAGATTTGGGCAAAAGGCATTTGCCATTTTGGAAAAATACTCAAAATATACTTTTTTCCCTAATCCTAAATGAAGCCAACAATCCAAATCATTAAGAAAATAAATGCTCAACAACTGTTCACACAAAGTAATGCCATTTGATCTTCCCACATGTTAAAAAAACTTCTCTGTTTTTTTTTTTTTAATATCTAATTGAGTTTTTTATTTTTAAAAAAAAATCTATTCAGTTAGTTGAGAGGTTGCAAAAAACTTATTCATACAGAAAGCAAATACTTTTTTTGCTTTCAAACCAGTAAGACATTTTTGCAACGAAAAAGATCCGAAGAAATACCTAATTTTTAAACCTAATTGTTAAACCTAATTTTGTAAACAATTTTGCTTTCATCAGACAGGCATTATCTGCCAACAGACACTAGGTCTTGTGCAAAGGTTTTGATTATTTTGACTAAAATTTATATTTTAGTGACAAATGATCTCGACAAGTACTGTCATTAATCTGTGTGACTAACAGATTAAAACAGTAACAGATTAAAAAACTGAAAAAAAACCCACCTGTAAAACTGAACTTAATATTTTCTAAAGTAAGAATTCAGATGGTTAAGTTTTGGTTGTGTGCATTTGGTAGCGGACCTCAGATAAAAATAAGATAGTATGGGGGGGTTGAAAAAACCTCATAAATTCTTATTTTTAAGTAGGATCAAATACCAATCGCAAGGATTCCAGCACCATACAAAAGCCTTAAACATTGACCTTCCACAATTTAATGATGGAAATGAATTAAATCAGGAGCAGACTGAGTACTTAAGATATCTGGTATATATTACATTTGATTTTAAGACAAAAAGTCCAAAGACCCAGAATTGTGCTGCCAGTACCCAATAATAGCTAAATTTTCTGTTTCTAGTTCAAAAGTTTGGAAAACAAGAGACAAAGATGAGAGAAAAGAATAGCTCTCAGTTTTCTCATCATTACAGTATCTTGTCTCTGCAGATGTCTGACTAATTCAAGGTAAGGAAAAACCAAAATCAAAAGCAAAACGAACAACAACCCAAAACAGCTTGCCCAAAAATAAAAGGGTTTGTTAACTATCTTATTTGGTACACTCCATTGCTTGCTTATTGCTGCAGATGGGATAGGGTGAATAGGGTTATTTTAGTAGGGAAAGTGAGAATACAGGTTAATAATGCTCAGTTGTAGGAAACAGAATAACTAATTCTAGATTTTAGCCATTCACTATTTCTTAGCTTCCATTTAAAAACCACAAGGGCACTTCCGTATTCCTCATTGTTTCACTAAAGCCAGTCCAGATTCTTCAGCACTGAAACATTAATATTAAATCTACAGATTGGTGTTTAATTTGATTTCATAGATCAGTTAGGCAACCAAGGGAGCAGATAATTGGATAGTTGCAGTCAGCTCTTCACTATAGAGGGTCTTTTACAAATCTGACAGTCCACTTATTTTGGGGATTTAGTGGTTGAATAATTCACTGTAGAGAATCATTTTCAGACCTTGTAATAACTTCTCAGAGCCCTTTAAACAGAGGAAGCTGGCAACTAAAAAGCTATCCTAATTTTGTTTCTAATGCAACTGTAGGTGTTGATGACCCTATAAAACCCCTCAGTGGCATTGACCAGACTATGTCAGCTGTCATTTATCTTCTTTAACTTGCTATTATGGCTGGCTTGAATACTTTGGTTCTCTGTCCCTCCAGCTGATTTCCTGGAAGCTGGACTGTTGGAGGAGGATCACAGGATCATTGTCTTTGGGATTCACTCCCTCTTGTGGCAATAAGTCACAACCATTGTTGTGATTTGCACACTTTGCATCATCATTTTTTTTTAAGCTGTTTTCTTGTTATTGTTGCCTGAGACAATGGTTATGCCAGTATTTTGTCTGGCAGTTGTAAAGAAAAATGATATACCATTTTCACTTTCAGTAATTGTTAGTGTATGCTCACACATCCTATACACAAATTGTTACTCTATGTACAGTAATAGTTACATCACAAACATTTAAGTACAGTGACTCATTCTAAAGTACAGAAAAAATAAATATCTTTCCTGAAGTATTTCCTGATTACATTTTTAAAAGGCTTGCTTTTAAAGCCTTTCTTACACTGCTGCTAAACTGTCTTATCATTGCAGTGACAGTCTGCTGCAGATTCTCCATAGGAACATATAAGACTTCATGATACTGAATGTATTTTGCAAAGGCAGTGCATGCACTGCTGAATAATGAGGTACTTAATATTCTGCAGAATGTCAAGCTTTTCAATTTGTGACACCCAAGTTACTTCACCATACTGGATAAAGCTGGGGCGCTTTTTTTTAAGTAACTTAGAATTAAAAAGAAATTGGTCACTAGATTATGGTTTAAAATCACAGTCTATTAAAAAAGCATTTTTGATGGAACTGTAAGGTTATCTGGAATGTCTACAGGAATAGGTGTGAGAGTGGCCATGTGCTAATGCAAGAGGTGTGGGCATGCGGTGGGTGTAAGGTACAAGAAATTACAGATTTATAGACAAAAAAAGAAACAAAAATAAATACAAGATTAGCTGCTGTAACAAAATGAGATAAAAACTAGATTAGGCAAAGAACTTTGTATTTTTGTAGCGAGAGCAGACTAAAAGTGGGTTTGGAGGCTTAAGGAGAGAACAGAACCTCATCTGTCCCCTCTGCCTACACTGTCCTCTCCCCAGTTCTTCTCCATATGTCAATATAACACAACCGATCCCATTATATAACTTCCAGCAAGAATGCTGAGATCAGAAAGGCAGATTGTTCAGGTACGTAAGAATCTGCAGAGTGTGAACAATGTATATGACATGTAGTACACAAATAAAAAAAGACGAACTATATCAATTTTGAAACAGGTGCTTAAATCTTCCATGTTGTCAGCACACAGAAAGTGAAAAATATGAATAGTTATTTCTTTTTCTTTTCTCTTTTTTTTTATTTTTTTTTTTATTTTTTTATTCAAGGGTGTTCTATCTCCTGTGAAGGAAAATTCTGAAATTAAATATTTTAGAGGGCCTTCCTGACAGCATAAAATGTGTAGTATAGAGCAAGTTTTAGGGAGCCTATGAAATGTTATTTATTGATTTTTTTTCTTCTGAGTTTAAACCTCGCAGAGAGAGTTGAAAGTGCTAAACGCCTAAGAATTAAACATTCTTATGATTACTTCTGGCAATGGTGTTAAAAAAAAAAAAAGAAAAAAAGAAAAAAGAAAGAATGCTGCTTCTTTTGAGTTGGAAATTAACCTCCTTCATTCATATTCTTTTCCACTTTTATGAAAAAGTGCCAAAGAAGAGAGAAACCTACATAACATCCTTTAAAAGATTATGTTAAATGTTTATTAACAATGTTTTTGGTGTAAATCTTAGAGTCTCTGTGAGACCTGCTCAGTTTTAAAAAACAGCAGCACAAGGACACCTGCAAAATCCAGGGAAGTCCCCAAACAGAACAGCAACCAAAAACTGGCAAATTAATTTGTCTGGAGGCAAATCTGGGCACAAACTGGTGCCATTTAAACAAATGTACTGCAATTGAAAGGCAACCTTGGTCCATAAGAACAACTGAATGTTAACTGAGATCCCTAAGAACACTAAAGAGATTTATTAGTGACTTTACAATGAATGCTGAATGAATTGATAATGATAAAGTCCTCAAATTCTCTTAGTAAATGGCTTCCAGATGTTCACTATTCCCATTATTGTGGTGAATCCATAGACTCATGGACACATATGAGGGTAGATTAGTATTCTTTCAGACCATTTTAAAACAAAATATTTCATTAATAGTGTAGATGTAGGGTTTTTTTTTAATATTTCTGTTCGTCTAAGGATCACTATATATGAATATTTATGAGCCTGAAGACATAATTATTTTTTCATTGGGTTATTAATATGACTAAATCTACTTTTTAAAAATCTCACAACGTACCTGTCTGCATTGCAGATACCCCATGTAATTTAAAAATCTGGACAAGAGATATTACTGACTTCTATGCATATTTCATAGAAATTTCATATATGTGAGAACTGAGAAGAATCTCAGACCTGCTGGGTCTTGTTTGTACTCAATGTCCTTATGAAAACTCGTTGTATTCATTACTGAGAAGGACTGCCTTCTTCAAGTGATAGATTTATATTAAGTAATTGATTAAGCCTGAGATTGCTTTTATGTAAATTTGGCCATCAAAAATGAAATGTCTTGTCTTAGCTTTCTGTGTAGACAATGAAGAGACACATTCTTCCAGAGGGTGTTTCTCTCTATCCCTGCAGAGGTATCAAAGGGAGTTGTGATGAATTGTCTTTTGGGAGTTTGTAATTTGCCTTCAGAGGGTCTTAGCTTCAGGGACTACAGAAGGAGCCTAGATGATTAGCTTGACACTTAACTCTAATCATTAACATTATATGAAAGGAATCATATCCCTAAATTATTACAAGCATTACAGTGTGAAGGGCCACCGATCCATCTACTTGACTCAATAACTGATCTCTGACAGAAGTATACAAGAGATACTTGACAAGAAGACACAAAAATCAAGCAGTGGACAGCTAAAGAACAATTTTTCTGTATGGAACTTTCAAGTTGATTAATTAGACCTTGGTTTATGCCTTCAAGTAACTAGATGAATATGAATCCCTATCTTTAGATGTTAAACATATTAATTTTCCCTGGAGATAAAGAACATAAACCCTGAGAATAGGATTTCAGCACTTTGTTTAAGTGTAGTTAAAAAAACTATGCCGCATCTTTATGAAATGGGGAACTTCTGCTGCTCTGACCTCTACCACAGCATAGCTCCTGGTGATGAATGAACTCTGTCGGGGCAGGTAGTTCAATGTCGCCTTCTGCCTTGAAAATACAATGTGACCACACTGCTCCTAAGGCAAATATTATTCCCCCCTCAGAATACTTTGCTGCGAGTTATAATTTGCACATTCCAACCAGTCATGCAGCGAAAAGTTAAAGGGAACCTTGTACAGGAAATCAAGCATAATGGATTATGTTTCGTGCTACACTGTTCAGTATTAAGCACGGGAAAATAAGACATATATGATATGGAAAGAAATCCCATGTGCATTTGAATACTTCTTACACATGAGGGCTTTTCTGTAGCAAATTAGAATGACATAAGAGGAGGGAGAGAGTATTCCTAATGTGCAAACAAACTGACATTTAAATTATCCTCTAGACATAGGTACTGTGGTTTCACTAAAGCTACAATATATTAGTTTCATAACAGTTAAAACGTATATAACCTTGCTCAATGTTAAATAATTATGAAAGACACTAACCCATGTATCGACACAATATGCTCCAATGAAATACAAAAGTATATTAAATACTTGGTTTGTTTACCATTATTGTTAGGCCTATTATTAATTTAAGGTGACATTTATAATTAATACTGTTAGAGTTTACGCCTTGAAATAATGCATGACGCTCCTCAGATAAACAACCTGTCTATACTGTATTTACAGAAATAAGCAAATTATAAACTGTTTTACAGAATAAATGAAGGGCTAGCCTCTGTTTTGGTTTCAAGATTTTTTATGCATTACATTTGCATTGCATTAAGTAGTGGACGATCACACAAATCTTCAAACTTTGTAGTTTCAGAGGTTCACAAGATGAGTACCCAACAGTTCTTTATTCTTTTCTGTTGCATTCTTTCCATTTAGGATTAAAAACATTGAACTGGACTGCGGAGAAATCTTGCATAGAAGCTTCAAATGCCTGGTTTTTAGATATTGCAGAGCTCATAAACTTGAGCTTTCATTGGTTTTCTCTAAATATAAGGAAATGTGACATGTAATAGTTAATCTGACTTCGAGTGGAATGCCTAAATATGGCATTCTATTCTTATTTTAGACACCAATTTAACCTTTTTTTTTTTTTCTCTCCTTGTTCAGCAGTGTTGCAGTGATCCCTAAAAAGTACTTCTATTCTCTGTCTTTGAATCTACTTTATCACCCCAATGATCCAAAGAATCTGTTTCTAAACTTTACCAATTTTATGTTGCATTGCAGGAAATATTTATTATCTTTGAATACAATGAATGGAAAATGCCAAGCTTATTTTCATAGAAACAGACGGTGACTGCAAACACTGCCATCCATCCTACCTTTCTGGGTAGGTCTTTATGCAGAGTGTGACTTGAACTACTAGTATTACTCATTCTTGGGTCATTACTAATGCTAAAAAGAGGGGAAAAAAATCAGCAATGGGTTTCAGGTAACACCTCTTGAAGAAATCCAAATATGTTAATGTGTCTTCCACCCCACTTCTGCTAAATTTTCGTGGCTCTGAGTTGTCTCCAGTGCCATACAATGTTTAAAGCTGAGACTCAAAAGATTCCTTCAAAGGCTAAAATCCATCTGGAACTGATAGTTTAGTTCCAGGGACTTTAATACCATTTTACCTCTTGTTAGCCAGAGGAAATGAAATTAATTGATCATATACCTAAAGCATACCATTTATTACAAATAGTAAATATCTTTGTAATAATAATTAACAAGGAACTTTTACATCGTTAACTTCCTAATAAGTTTTGTGATAAAAATGATAGTGGGTGGTTTTTTAAAAGTAAAATTATTGTACTGATTTAAATTATAATGGTTAAATGTGTATGAAACTAATTAGACTCAGAAGACTGTACATATATTGATAAACTTAACAGGTCCTTGTCTTTAAAAAATAAGCCTTGCCCTGAAAGAAACAAAACCAAACCAAACCACTAAAAATCATAGTTAGTTTGAAATTGGGCCAAGTACAATTTTTAAATTATAGAAGTGGCATTTTGTTAATTGGTATGCTCACATTAAGTATTTAAGATGATAATGAATTATTTCCTATACTCTTAATTGAAATGTTACAACATACTTGGTTACTATTTAATTAGAAAGCACATTAATTATATATTAAGGTCTTCATTGTTTATATACTCAAGTCTGCTCTTTGAAGGGAATTCAGAGGTAAACAAGCCAAGGCTCAACAGAGCATTCTGGCATGAAGATGCAGCAACATCAATGTTGTTGTGACTTCCTGTGATTTGCATGGGCTAAGCACGGATCAGTGAACAACTTTATGGAAATTCAGCCTGCCATATTCAGATGAGTCATAAAATCAGGCGGCTCTCACAATATTCAGAACGTGTTATGTATACTTGCCCAGACTCAGACAATGTGTAATCATACAGAAAGATGCTGTGTTAGTAATTACCATGGAACATCCTTAATGCATAATAAAGCTAAGGAACCAATTGGAAAAGAAACAAATTACCTACCATTAATTTCTTCTGGTGCAGTCTGTTCCAGTTTTCTGAATAATTATTGAAAAAAAAAATTAAATGTAAAATAGTAGCTTTTTCAGATGTATTTAAAATATTTTGTCCTTCAGAGGTTATAAATTTTGGTAACTTCTTCTCCAGCTATATATTAAATTCTTGTATAAAGGTGGAAATAAGTTTAAGTAGCTTGGAACTCACAATACTCAGCAAAGTCTCTTCATTAAAAATTAATTGAAGGGAAAAAAAAAATAAAAAAGGAAAAAAGGGAAAGAAACAACAAATAAGCAAATAAACTGACAACTTCCAAGCCCAAAGAAATCTCTTGTCAAGATGCAGGTTTTATGAGGGGTACAATTTAGAAGTATTCTTACAGGAAAAAAAAAAAGGAAAAGAAATTCAAATTCTTTGTCAGTCATAAAGGTATCACAGTAAAAAAAAAAAGTTATCTCAGGCATTTAGAGTTATAGTTTTATTTAGAGTTATATTAAGTTATAGTGAGGTTAGCTTCCTATCATACTTGAGTCAATGTAGGACTATATAAGGGAAAAAAATTCTATTTCCTCAGTTTTGTTGCTGACTCTTTTTCAATTTTTACAATATGTGTACAGTGCTTTATTTTTATATTTTCATTCCTATATTTTCTGATCTCTTTTCAAATATAACAAGATATCAGTCCTAGCCTAAATAAGTCAGGATTCCTTTTCCCTCTGAGATTCCTCTAATTCTGCTAATATTTCTCTGTGTGTTTGGATCTCAGCTTTTTTGTCATCTCTGCCAGGAGACAGGGGAGTAGGTGGAACTGGAAGACTTGTTAGCTAGAAAAGATTTGACCAAATTCCAATGCCGAGCCAATTCCCTGCTTCTTCCTTTGAAGGATGAGATGTTAAGTGATATTGCTATGGTATGTGTGCAAACCCTGAAAGACTTTCCTTAAACACACAAGAGAAGAAATTCCCAGAATCATCCCCTAATGGCACAAAAATACAAAGCTAGGAGGAGGAAGTACCAAAGAAAGAAACAGAAGATTAAAGTAATTTGAAGTTTTAATTTACACATTTGCTCCAAATGACTACTGTGTGTGAAAAACAGGCTTCATCTGGAAGGCAAGTGGCATTTTGTTACTGGCTTCATTAAGATCAGGATTACACCTCTCAGGCATGGTTTATAGGAAATTTGGAATTAAATTTGAATTATATCTGCCACTGGAGTGGAAGTTCAGCTAATCAGATAGATTTTCCCTCAGGTGTGACTAACTAATTTGTGTCAGAAACCAACACAACTCCAAAGAAATAAATGCAATTTTATATAAGAAAAATTGTACTATGTATCTGGTAAACCTGGAAGATAGATTCAAAAAACTTAGTACCAAAAAGGACACTGATGCACAGCCGGTTTGACTTCCTGCATCTGTCTCCATCAGAACAGCCGAGAAGTGGCTTCTGGAGTGTTCATGATCCTTTTTTTATTGCAATGTTTGTGTCAGTGGCCACACTTGAGAACCTCATGGGGAGTGAGGGAGGCAGACAGGCAGGAAGAGGCAGAAAAGTGTATTATATGAATAAAATAAGATCTTGGGCCAATTCTACTTTGCTGAAATGATATACTATGGCAGAAGTTCACCAAAGCTGGTACCACGATCTAATTGACTGAAAAACAGTATTAACCTGGGTACCAAAATTATACCTAGTAAAGCAGGACCACTCTTATTAACTTCAAGGTCTGTCCCAGTATTATAGTATCAGTGTGGATTTACATCGTGCAACCTACTCTGTTATAATATCTATATGCATCATTTTACTCCATGGCAAAGGTGCAGTAGAATACACATCAGCCAAAGGAAGTAAATTGCTGTACCTTGCATTCTCCATGAGAAAATGAACCAGAAAAGCAGTTACTGTGCAGTAATAGCTAGACTCATACAAATTCACCACTTACCTTACTCACAGTTTTTTCCTTATGCCGGTTCCTGTGGGACTGTGAATAGGTTTTCTCATGTTTTCGTAACTCTTTGGATTTATATTTTGATTTCTGGATTTTTATGGATACGTTTCAACAGGTTCTATATCAACTACATTGGGTACCATAGAGTTAACTGAATTAAGACTGGAATTCAATCACCATTGTGTATAAAGTAGTGAAAGTGATGGATATTAGACTCTATCAGGGACATACCATTGCAGTAGAGGATATTCCTCAGTCTTATCATGCAGTGGATTTAACCTGTCACTTAAGCACCCTTTAAAAATTGTTTAGAAATAGGTGAAAATTGATTTAATTAAAATCTAAACAATGCAAAATGTGAACAGAAATGGAAACGCATTAGTGTGAATTCCAATCACATAAATATGTCAGGTGCTTTGCTCTCCCTTAGAATATTTCTGTAATCACAGGTGACTACGATTATAGGGAACAAGTCTCTTCCTACCTGAGCTGTACTTCTGATATGAGTTGCTTTGCCTTTTCTTTAGCTGATTTAATAAATCCTGTACAAAATAAATCTCTGACACTGAAATTGTCCCAAAAGACTCATGAAAATTGAATGTTTCATGACCCAAACTGGTTTTTATTCACACTCCCAAGCTCAACTATGGATAAACCTGTTTCACTACATGAATCTGAATATTTCTCTATTTTACTGTAAAGGTATATGAATTATGACACAAAAAATCATGTTTCAGAACACTAATGTTTATGGTGTCATTTCAGTTTTAGTGAAAATTTTTACAAAACCAATTCAAGCGACATACATTTTTGCCTCAAGATACAACAGCACAACTCTACCTTTCAGAAATCAGTACAAATACAAAATAACTGTCTTTATATGCCACAGTATAGAGTAGTTATCATGCCAGAAGCAAATGGCATCAGTTTTGTAAGTAAAGGAGATCACTGGAGACTAATTCAAGAAAATGCACTGTCCACAATATGCCATGATAATGAGTATCCAATTATTTGAAGCCTATTTTTATGGTGTAGAATATTGTTTCTACTGTGCAACTTCAAGGATGTATGTTCATTTTGACATTGCATCCACAATGGTGTTTAATAGTATATAAGATTTTTTTCTTCTTTTTAATCAAATCAAAATGATATTATTTCATTCATATTGTCGCTTTGTGTAGTCTTTGGGAGAGATGGAAAAGATATAACCAAAGAACTGTCAATATGATGATACTTATCATATTGTGTGTAATGGCATGCATCTCCAAAAGCACAGATGAGTAAACAAACATTCTTTATCTGATGCTTGGTATAAAGCCATAAACACGGTGTCAGGTTTGCTGAAT
>VZRU01005724.1:145918-170715 GCA_013398155.1 Pedionomus torquatus | reverse complement strand
GGTTTTGTGAATGGTTTTTTTTTTTTTTTTTTTGCCATCAGCAGGAGATATAAATTGGTGAAGAAGGCTGTGATATTCTCTGAGGTTTTGTGGTAACAAATCTTGGGTAGGTGTCTTCTTAAGAAAGCCACTTCCATTATTCCACTGAGGTGTGCTGGGGTACATTTAAACCTTCCATTTCACTACTGTTTTATTACAAGGCAAGAGAGAAGGAACGGTGTAGAAAGGAATTTGCCTGAAACTTGACTTTCAGGCCACAGTCTGCCAGATTCCTCCGAATCAGATACTCCAACATTTCTAGTTTTAACATTTAGAGCAAGAACAAGAGTTTGTTTAAGGAAAAAGAAAAAAAACAAACAACTTTAAAGGATAATACTATCAATATTCACTAATTTCCATAAGAGTTACAGAGAACTACATACATACAAACTGGCTATAATATTAATCTGAATCTACAAAATAGATATTTGTGTCACATACAGAATCACAGAGGAAAAGAAGACAAAGTAATATTTACTCTGTAAGAGAGAGCAAGCTGTAAAAAACAAAAGCCAGCTGCCAAATAAACTCTTCAGGGCTGTAAATACATGTCTGTGCCAAATTTACAGCTGTTCATGGAGGAGAAACACAATGAGAAAATTCATCAACAAACAGAAACTTTCCAGAGAGGAACATTAGTAGTCAGTAGATAATCTTGACAAATAAATCTACATGTTATAAGCAGAAACTAAAGAACCTTAAGTTTTCAGACCAGTAGTCTGGCACATGAAATATCTTTTATATTGAATTTTTAATAGTTATACTGAGGTCCTTTTTAGACATCAGAATATCCCCAGTGGCTGTCAGCTACCACAAAATCTCTAGGGTCAAATTTCAGTGCAGGTAACAAACCAGTCTGCATCAAGGATATTGGAATCTAGATTGTTCCTATTTTTCTCACAAAGCTGTAGAAAGGAAATTATAGAGATAGTGTAAAGCTGTGTAGGCAAAAAATTCTTGGAAAGCCCTAGGAAACCCCAAAGTGGCTTAAAGCCAACCTTGTTTCCTTTCTGGACACCTTTGATCTGATCACAAGAACCCTGTGAAAATAAGGCTCTTTTATCCCTGCAGAAATGTATGGCTACAGTTTTGTTAGCAGCTACTCATGGTTTTAGCTGTATCTTTGCAATATTGAAGGAAAGGTGTATTTCTGTCACACCGATTCTCGGTACTAACAGACACTGCGTATAATTTATGATGACAGAAGATTATTAGCTCTATCTTTTGTATTATTTCTTGATAAAAGGGATGCTCCCACTTATAAATGAAGCAATTTTAAGGTGTGCTTGCTTATTCATTTTGCATTCTATTTTGGCAATTTAAAATAACTTTGTTATTGAATTTACTAAGCAGTAACGCCTCTTTACACTTGCAACAGGGCTTACTGTAAATGAGAATCATATGGGATGTAAGGGTAGCCTAAACTGATGAAACACCACATCGGATGAATGCAGTGTGAGATACACTTTAGAAATGCCATGAAGTTAGTCAAACTTAGTTTTAGTTGAAAAGAAAAAAAGGTTAACATTCTGTTCTACCAAACTGAAAAAATGTTTATTTCATTTCTAGTTGTTGACCCTTTTTTTTTTTTTTTCTCTGTATCTAATTCTTTTCAATTATTCACATCTGAACTCCTTCAATATTTCTTAAATCAAGTGTCGTCATTTTGCTGCAGGTCAGCTTGAAGTCCAAATAACTTCTTGTGATTGCTCTGTCAAACATTTATGTATCAGTGTATACGTTTGCAGCTTTTATCATTGTTTACAGTATCTTCTAAAAAACTTCAGACCACAATGAAAAAATTTTTTATTTTGTGCTTTCCATTTACTGTAGCAAACTGAAATTTTCTCTCTTCTTCCTATTTTTATTATATGGTGGAAACCTCTCAGTCTTTGCAGGGGGAAGATAGTTCTGGAAAAAATGTATCTGTCACTTGACTGTGGTAATACACCAGTACTTGAAAGGAGGTCTTTGCACTACCAAGAATTTTGTACTTGATTGTTTTCATGCTGTAGAATTCCAGAATGCTTCAGTCTCTGAGTATACAATGAAGTTGAGTGGCTGAGTTTCTACAGCTCCTACTCACAACACAATCTTCATCTGCTTCATTTGACAAAAGAGAAGAAAAGGAATTAGTATTAAGGTCTGCCAAAAATATCACATCACTGCATCCTGTATCTACATAAACCTCCAGAGTCCACTCACCAAATTGCAGCTGAATGAATACAGTTTGCACAGATGCAGAGAGGAAACCTGAGTGGTGACTAGCAGTTATTACGGGACAGATCGTCCTGCCTCTGTGCTGCATCACAGGAAGTATTGTAAGGAATTATAGAATGCTAGAAGTAGGGACATTCAATGAAGCTGTGAAGTGACTTGTTTACTTTCTTCATTTTTTTTTAAATTTTTTTTTTAGAAAAGAGAAAAGAAAAGAAACACAGATAAATGTTTGTGCATCCACACGGGCATTTTGAATCACCTGCTGTTGTGCTCCTGGATCTTATTATTCCATTGTCCATACTCCATGCATGCTAGACTGCTCTTGGTACAGACAAAATGGTCTCTCCTGAAGCAGTGTTTGGCTGTGGTTTGGTAATTAGATCAATCTATTGACCAGTTCAGTCAGTAGCAGGAAAAAAATGGTGCCATTCTGTTTTTTTTTCTCTGCATCACTGACATTCCAACAAACCTTACATTTCACACATATTTATGCCCTTTCAGGTCTTTCAGCTCAAGTCATATTTCCAAGAATCTTTTTAGCCTTATTCAAAACTGTGGGTAGGGTTTTGTTTGAGTTTTTTGGTTTATTTTGGGTTTGGTGTTTTTTTTTCCTGAAAGTGTTCAGCATAACATACAATACATCAGGCAATATGTATTTAAAGAGAAGAGAGGCAATGTTATTAAATTTCTGGTACCACAGAGTAAATAAGCACAGAGGAAAAAAAAGTAAGTACAGAGAGGGAAAAAAAAAGTAAGTACAGAGCAACATTTCTTTCTACAGTTCTCATTTTTGTTATAAAACTATTATACTTAACAGGCCCTCTTTAAACACGGTTTATTATATTTCATAATTCAGTTTGGAATATTCTCCAGCAAAAGCAAGCACGTTATAGATTAGGTTGCTGTGAATTTTTAAGTGTTTGATTTTGTGGCTTCTTTATTTTTTAAGTATTTTCTTTTTATAAAAATTGTCCCAAAGTAAGAAAACAAAATAAAGCCCTGTAAATTTGGTAGAAGAGACATATGAAATTCCCTTTTTTTTTTTTTTATTCAGTAGGTATTATTCCTTCCAGTTACTGTTAGTTTGATACATTCATTTAAACTTAAACAGTGAAGAACAAAAATATATTTACTGAGAGATTTGACTGTTACTTTTCACATTGCCTTGACAAATCCACAGTAGGAAAAGATACCTGCAAAATAGGTCACCAAACTACAAACTATCTCGAAACTTTGCCATAGCATACCTGGGAATCTAAGGAAATTTAGTCCTCTAAAAGCACAGAGAAAATTGCAATATGACAAGCAAGAAAACTGGAAAGATTGGAGATAACTATACTAGAAGTGACAAGATGACATTGATACATACAGCTCATTGATTTATTTTTTCTTAGTGTTAACACATTTTTAATCTTGGAAGGAAATAATCTGCTGTAGTTGAGTCTCTAATGTTTCTTTCTGATGAAAAGTTGCAGAATCTGTTCTCCTTCATAATATTTCTAATCACAATCAGTTATAAAGCTACACTATTCCCTGAATGTGAGGAGTTTTGTTTAGGGTAAGACTCCTGAAACTCTCTACAATATGCTGTTAATTTCAGAGAGTTTCATTAGTTAGAAGAGGCTTACTGAAAAAGTAAAATTACTGAACAGAAAGTTGGTTCTGTTTTACCTCAAACCACATCACTTAAAGAAAAGATTTTTTCTGCAGACCATCTGTGGTTCAAATTCCATGTTTGAATGTACAAAAAATATATTTTATTGTGAATATTGTCAAATGTTGGCTTCTAAATTGAATTTTGATAGCCAAGCAACTTGCAATTTTCTGAAATCTATAAAAACTCATCAGTAATTTTCAGCATATATTGAAGGGCATTGATAGCTACAAGTAAAATGATCATAAGCTAAACAGCTTGAACAAAGATTTGATAAATAATGATTATCCTTAAAATATTTATTTTTTGTTGGCATAGAATGTGGTCAGGAGGGGAAATTATAGTCATCTTATCTAAACTAAAATCTGCTATTGATTCATTATCCAAACTCCCTTAGATTGTCTACCACAAATACTGGTCAAAGTAGTTTTCAGGTCCATTTGAATCCTTGTGCATTTTACCTTTAATGTGGTGTTTACTCAAAAATGGAAGAGGCACTCTTTTTTTTCCCTTCTGTAGAATTTAATTTTTTCTTAAAAAGAGAGAAAAAATTATATCAAGGAAACCCTTTTCTCTGACATATATAGCAAGATGTGTATGTTTCTCCCATCACTGAAAAGTGAGAGAATAATACTTGTAACAGAAAAATGGCTGTCGGAAGGGCATTACTTTATATAATGGAATTTTCCTCATCTTTCTTTGCCAGATAACTTTAGATTTGGTTTCAGCTATCAATCAAATTCTGTCTCTAAGGTTATAAAACAACTGTCAGACAAGCAATTCAATGGATTTTAACAGTTTTATTGTAAAGATTTGGTCCTATAAAGATCTTTCTACATACTTGCAGAAGAGGAACCTGTGGTTAAAACGTCTCACCAGCGTTCAGGAGCCCTAGGGGTTCAGCACTCAACATCACTACAAACATCTGTGTGAACCTTGGGAAGTCATGTCAGTCTGGATAAATTCTCTAATATATTCCTTGCTTTCATTTATCAGAACGAGCTTCTCAGATGTGTGAAGGTGAGAATATATTTAAGTGTTTCATGCTTCATAGCTATCTCTGCCTATGCTTCATATCCTAAAGTGCCAAAGAGAGATAACAATGCTTATCATAACTTCAAGAAGAATTCTCTTGATACCTGGTCAGTTACTTCAGTGATAGACTGCCCCGATAATGGGAGAAGACACAAAGCATACAAAAAGTGCCACAACAATGGCTCTTTTCGTTGGGTCTTGTCAGATTCTCGGTAAGGATTAAGGCCATGGCGATAGATTCCTAGAAAACCCAAAATTCCTAACAAGACTTTGTAAAAAGATTTAGGATGTCAAATCCCTTTAATATTTCATGGGTCCAAATTCTCTTTGCTCAGAGCAGGAGAGAGCTGGAAATCCCCTGAATCAATACATATGGAAGACTGTGCCGTTGCCATCAGTTCTGAAATGAAAAACACATCTCACTTAAAACCGCAAAGAAGTCCACCTGTTTTCAGCAGTATGAGGGGCACCACAGTGTGCATGTTTTGCTGTTGGTTTTGTTGTTGTTTTCTGTTCCAGGTGATCAATTGGCTTTTAGCTTAGTGTTTGCTCTGAATTCATATTTAGAGGAAGAGAGTATTGGTATCATCTTTGTAGTCTACTTTTTTCTGGGTCAAGTATATGCTGACCCAAAATTAAGATGTTTGTTTTTCTCCTTTCAAGTGTTTGCCAGCAGAAAGATGGGCTCAGGTATATGGTGAATCATATACATCCCAGGCATGTATACATTAGGCACTCGGCAGCTGGTTACTCTTGGGCGCATGCTCTGCGTATTTGGGTCAAGGAAATTTGGAAGTTAAGTTAGAAAGAAAAGAAATAGCATAGTGGAAATCAGGTACGCTATGTTTTTGGTACAAAGTTCATATCATTGTTCTAGCAAATTTATTTCCTCTATATGCTATGCAGAATTTATATTACAAAAATCTAAGGCCTAACTACAGCCATTTGGGTCAAGAAGTCTATTAAATATGAGTATATGATGGACCTGGGAGAAAATTACTTTGGGGAGTTTTTCAATTGCATATTTCTCTCATACAAAACACAGCACATTTGTGTTTCTCTTTGAGATCTGACAGATATATTTATTTATTGTGAATGATGCTTTTAAAATTGCAAGCTAGAATGCTCAGTATTATAGGGAATGGCATTGTATAGAGCAGTCAAGCATAAAGAAAACAAATATATTGAAAATAAAAATGCTAGCCAATGCTGCTTTGCACATCTCCCCTAAAGAGGACAAATAGGTTTTAGAACACTAGAAGACTTTGCAGGGCCAGCTAAAGAGAGTAATCTTGACAATCCAATTCCTTTACTTTTCATAGACTTAAAACTGGAAGGTCTGTTTCTCTGTAAGTCTACTGTGTTCTTATTTACCTATATTGATCCAAAACTTTTTCAATTTTAGTGCTGGAATCCTTTCAGCTATGACTTCAAATTGACTCACCACTGCCAGTATTAACAGCTGACTAGGTTGCTATATTTCATCTAAACACACTTCATCACATTTTTCTATTGCCTGTATGACAGAGACTCCAAGAGCTTACTGCAACAGCACTGCTATGAACTGGTCATATGAAGTTCCAGGCATCCCTTGGAAAGGTGCTCAGCATCCACAACTGGGCTGAATGACTTCGATATCTAAGAGAGGCAGGTTTCTTGCACTTAAAGTTGCAGCATTTCAGCAGGACAAAGGCTTGTTGTTCTATAGCTCTTTAAAGGATTTGGAAAAGTATATTTAACATTTGAAATAATGATAATATTAATGACCTTTATGGCATTATTCATTTACACTCTGTTGCACTGAAATGGTGTGTTGCAAGCTCTGTTTTGGTTAGTGTAACCCTCTATAGCTGCTGTTCTCACAGGTGAGTTAACTACTTTGTGATTATTTTTACTGCCATGTAGAAAGCAGCCAATAAAATTATCTTCCAAGGCAGTTTTATGCTATTCACATCCTGGAATCCATGTAAGGTGCTATAGTATTTCCCCAGAGTATGAATAAAAATACCTTCCAATCCCAGCAATGCTGCCCACAAGGAATTCTCAGATCACTTATCAGAACATTTATTTAGCTGTTATTACAAAAGAGAGATGCTCCCTCACTGACTATGTGTCAGTTTCAGAAAATTAATTTTTAAGGCACTGAAGAAATATGAACGGCCAGATCAAACCTGGATCCACACATGCTATTGTTGGCAGAATGTCTCTGCAGGTGTCTGGATCCACAGTTAATAGCTCCTTCTCCCTAATTATATAGCATGTGATAATCTGTTATGGCAAATCACTGCTTAGTGTGGCCAGCAGAAGTGATCCTGTGATTTTTGGTGTCTAACCCATTCTGAGCAAGACTGAAAAAAACATCAAAAATATTCAAAACAAACTATCACCTACTACTGATATCTGTCATGTATTTGTTTTGGGAGTTTGTTTGGTTTTTTTCATTTTCCAGATCTTACAACTGTGTTTTGCACTGGCACGTTTCAGGATCACAGGATGAGATGTCTTCTACATGGCAAAGCCTAAATATGTACAAGTGTAGTGTGGTATACCTCAAACAAAAATATAACTGTGCTTTGGAAGGAGACAGAGGAACTTTCCAGTATTTATTTAGATGTAGATATCTGGAAGCTCACATTGGGTGACTCTTGCTGTGCTCCTGGAACAGCAATACACAGGCTTTTCTCAGTGCATTAGCCACACTTCTACCATACATTTGACAATTTTTTCAAAGGTTCAGTGTGACAGTACTCCATATGCTAAACTGTCTCCCCTTTTCCATTTACATCAACTTCAGTGTTACACTTTTAATCTTCAAAGCTCTGATAGTATGGCCTCAGGCTACTTCAGTGATTGCCTGCCACAGAATGATGTGACTTTTCCAGGCAGCAGTTTAGGAAATATGGAATTTTAAAGTGCAAGGCTGAGTTTCAGCAGAGTAGAAATTCAGAATTTTCTCTGTGTACCTGGAATTCATTTAGGAAGCAATGAAAATTACCTCTATAGTTTCCAGAACTAAATGTCAAGGCTCAAAACTTTACTCTCTTATTTCCAACATTTAAATCTTATTTTGGCAGGAATTATCTAGAATGTTCCAGCAGAAATACCACCCTAGGCAATGTTTTGAGAATTGTTTGTTTTTAAAATTCTGAACTCACTCTTTCTTTAAATTTGCATCATTTTCCAAACACACAGGTACAGTAAAGCTTCAAACAAGAATGGAAATTATGGAATTTGGTTCTCTCATAGTTACTGACAAAGGTGAAAATGACTTTTAGTTCTGCTTATTTCTATACATCTAATTCTGACAGAATAGTAAAAAAAACCAACCCAAAACAACAAAAAAGTTTATCATGCTATCTTTAAAGAAACCTGGGCAGATCACACTTAAAATCATACAATCATCCAAGCCAGAAGGGACCTCCAAAGGTCATCTAGTCCGACCTCCCCTCAGTTGCAGGGACACCCCCAACTACACCGAGTTGCCCAGAGCCTCGTCGAGCTTCGCATTGAATATCTCCAGGGAAGAGGCCTCAACCACCTCCCTGGGCAACCTGTTCCAGTGTTCCACCACCCTCAGAGGAAAGATATTTTTTCTAATATTCAACTTAAATCTACCCTTCTCCAACTTAAGTCCATTGTACCTCGTCCTATCACAGCAGGCCTAACAGGTTATCATTTTACAAACAACAGTATTAACCTGTGGTGCATATAAAGTTATTCCAAGTAAACACATCAAGTACATTTTGAATGTATTTGAGAACTTTGCTCTAATAATTTACAGCTGAAAAAATGCACTACTATTTAAGGATATTTGGCTAGATACAGGGATGATTCTCACAAAATTGTAGCAAAAGGCAAATACCACAGAATTTATGTATCATATGATTTTCTACAAAATAATCCCTGCTTTTCTATAAAAGCCAATGGAAGAAGTGAAGAGTGGACTCTGTAATTGCGAAACATTGTTTTCAGACTCCCCTTCAGCAGAGGTTGCATAGACATTTTGCACTGGTATGCTGCTTATTCCACCAGGATAATAAGCATCCTAGACCTTCAAATAAGGCTTTGTTGAGCATCTAAAATTTGGCTGTGCAGTTATCAAGTCCACATGTAGCAGCTGAGAATACACAGCAATACCCCTATGGCTTAGAGAGCTAACAGACAGACTTCTACAGAAAATCAGTTGAGGCAGTGAGGAGAGGGGGGTCCTTCTGCAGGCGGTGGATTACATCAAGGGGATCCTTGTGCAGCTCAGCATTGGTGTGTTTGGGGTGGCCACATTTAGAATGTGAAAGAGGTCATAACTGTTCTTATCAACAATAGACTTCCAACAGAATAGAAGTGATCACTTGCAGTCAAACAGCTAGCTTTGTTTATAGTGTTTGTGTGCCATGAAAAAAAAAAAAACAAAAAACAAAAAACAGCTAACAAAATTATTTCCTCAGAAAAGACTGAAGAAGGAAAATGGTTTCAATGAATACTGTGGTGCTAACCTATGCTCTTTTTACCACTAATTAGCCATGTGATTAAAGAAATTAGAGTCAATTTAAGGTAAAATGTTTCTCCTGTAAATTGTTTCATGCATCTGATAATGTGAGATATGCCACTCAGAGACTATTTCACCCATAAAACCCTCATGTTTATAGCCTGTGTACAACATTTGTAATCATCTGTCTACTATGTTTGGGTATTACTAAACATAACTCATTGGGAGAGTTCCTTTTACTTGGATAACTGTCCGTTGGTTTTGTAAACTGCCTGTTTCTAAACACTAACTTGGGTTGATGAATGCCAGGACAGTTGTTCCTGAAGCCAGCACTTCAGCTACAACTTCTATGAATAAGGCCAGTCCCCTGTTTCCATCATCCTGAGTCAGATCAAACAGGCTGGTATTAATGTCATTCTTTCCAGGCAGTTAGCTGGTGTTGAATGAGTCTAAGGAAGGTGAGAAAGGGGATATGATTGGTTTTTTTATATATATATTATTTTTTTTTTAATAACACTGTAACAACAAAGTAGGTAAAATCTGTTAACAGAATTCTTTAGCTTGCACGTATTAAACTAATTTATGAGTCCCTAGGTAAAGTCAGTATGTGCATCTTTCTGGTATCATTTGTTTTTTCACTGCTCCATAGACTTGTACAGAGGGTTAAGAAAATAGAATGACTGTCTTCAGTCAAGTTAAGCATAATACAAAAGCAAATGGCTCACCTCTCCACCCTCCCACCACCCATGGTTTCTCTTTTCAGACAATTCTACACTCTACTCATACCCATGGAAACACGTGAATGTATATCTGGGGAAGAAAAATCCTTCTTTGTTGTCACCCACATCACCCACAGAGAGCAAAAAAGATAAAAGTTTTATTAAAAAGCAAAAGAAAAGATTCTGGAAGAGCTTGATGTAGTCATTTAATACATCATTTTGTTGCCACAGAAGGATCAACTGTGTAGTATTTCTAAAGTGACTTTTGAAGCAATGTCTGCTTTCAAAATTTAAGAATTATTAATACACTGATGTCTGAAATCTCTGTCTAGGAATCTGACAAAATTAGACAAAATAGTGTGTTATTCAATAAGACTGTCTTGCCTGCCTGTAAGCAGCAAATTTACTGCCTTAAGAAAGAACTATCAAAGGTGAAAAAAAAAGGAAGAAAATTGGAAACAGGAAAATACACAGGATAATATTCAATAGCTATATTTCTCTCCCCCTAATGTATTCATAACTATTAAAGTTCATTCTCTCTGATTTATTAGTAAAGTTACTCATGTCATCTGTCTGATTTCTGCTTTCAACAGCTATGCTCTCTTTGTATTTTGGATAGTTAACCCTTTGATTCATTTATTTTTAACTCTTACATTGTAGCAAGACCTCACTGTGCTGCAGCTGCCTCATTAATGTGTTTCACGGTCAAGTTCTGCTTTCCAAGGTACAACTACTCTGCCAAAACCATCTATTTTCAGTTATTGATGCTCTTCTACAATGAATGTCTTACATAAAAGCTGGTCATATACAATAAATTTCCTTTTCCTAAAGTCAAAAGTAAATCTGCATGTGATATTAATTCCAAGTCAGCTTGATCAGTGTAAATTCTGTAATTAAGCTTAAAAATAGTTTAATTGTTTGTTATAAAAACAAATAAAAAAACCTGAACCCCAACCAACCCACACCTAAAAAATTATACCAAATTTATGTTAATGGGTGATAATACATAAAGCACAAGACTGTCAACATGTCACACTTCATGGTATTTCCAGCTCTTTTTAGGCAAATAATATTCATATTCAATATTTAAGCAATGAATATTCACTTTTCTGTGGAGGAATGATGCAAATATGGATGCAAAGTGATACATATGACTAATTTCTTCCTGAACTGAATTAGCAAAAGCCTATCCATCAGGACAAGACAAGTGATTTAACCCCTTTGTTCCATATTTTTTGAGGCTGTGACTGGAGTGCTACATCTAGTTTGGGACCTCCCAAAAGACATAATTGACAAACTGGAGGGAGTCCAGTGGAGGACCAGTTGGTGGTGCACAAGATGTGTGGAGAGGTTGAGGGAAATGGTCTTGTTTAGTCTAGAAAAGAGAACACTCAAGCAGAATAGCACTGCAGTTATCTGCTATCTAAAGGAGATGTTTTGCAGAATCAAGGCTCCTAGTTAGGCAGAACAAGAGGACAGAACTCTAAGTTTCAGCAACAGAAATTCCCAGTGTCTACAAAGAGAAAAAAATATTGCAAATAGAGTGACTGTTTCTGTACCAGGCTGTCCAAAGAGGCTGCAGAATTGTCACCCTTGGAGACGATTAAAACTTGCCTGAACACAAGCCTGAGCAGCCTCATCTGACTTTGACATTTTTCACTACTTTGGACAGGAGATTGGACTAGATGACTCATAAATTTCCCTTGAAACTGAAATTGTGCTATATTTATAGAAGTAAATTTTTATTTTATTTTATTTTATTTTATTTTATTTTATTTTTATTTAGGGTCTGCTTGTGTGAATTCTTCTGATACAGGAGTTCCTAAAGAAAACACTGGTGTCGATCTTACGCTGTGAAGGAAAAGGACGTCAGGTATAATATTTTTGACCATTAACTTGTCCAAGACTAAACCAGAAATTATATCAAATACTGTGTTTATGAGTATAACCAAACTCCTTTACACTCATTTCTATTTCCTTTGGAGCCCAGGAGGGTACTTCTATTGTTTTTACGCATCAAGCCCTTCATTGGCTATCCACTATCTACATACAGAAGTTAAAATGTTTTCTTAAAGATATCTTATGCCTCAGTGTGTTTGCATAAGGGAATGCCAATGTTCATTCATTCCCAAATGCCATTGTTTCCCTGAGGACGCGTTTTTCCTTGTGAAAAATTTTATTTGCTCTATTTAAAAACCTACAGCTACAATGTCTTTTTCTACCACAGAAACGTCTTGATGTCAGATACTTCCAATACACTTAGTTTTTTTCAGCTATTCATGGTTGTCATGGATGGCTAACAGAGAAAGTCAGGTTTGAATTTAAACTGGGTAATTTAAGTGAATAGATTTATTTAAAATGTACTGGACTAGACTAGATATACTCTGTCTTGTCTCTGATATTTTAGATGTCATCCTACAGATAGCCTTTTTTTGTGAAATACCAGAGGTTGATAAACAGACAATTTAAAAAGCATAAGTAATATTCTGTCCTGCCTGCTCTGAACGCCACAATTAACCTGATTCATGAGACACGCGTGTCATGAAATACAGTTTGGCAAGCACCCTAATTACTTCTACTAACAGCGAGGCTGTAGACTGCAGTTGAAACAAATCTGAATGCCATATGTCATAAACTTTGCTGCAGTTTTCTTCACATGGTTTGGCACTTTCCTTTGTATCTTTTTTTTTAAGCTTGTAGTAGTACAGAACTCCATCTGAAATGAAACATCTAACTTTGGATTTCAGATACGATACCGAGACGTGACTCAGAAATAAGAGTCCAGGCAGCGGTTTCTGGTTTTGTTTTGGTTGGTTGGTTGATTGTTTTTAAAATACAGTTTCTTATCTTCAGCTGTTTACAAAACTGGTTGTTACAGACATTGAATTTTCTTGGTGGGTCATTAAAGTCAATACACTACTCATTTTTCAACTGTCATAATACTCTGAGACGTGTTATTTATGTTGCAGCCCCTTGCTATAATTTTTTATTCCCTAATGTTTTTCGACTAAGGAATTTTATGGTGCCAAAATAAGAGATAATAAGAAAAGTGGCAGAGACACCAAATGTATTTTTGTCTTTTCCAAAAGGGATTTCTTTATCAGTGACATTGTTTTTTGAAAGATTGTACTCTCCAGCATTCTCTAATGCCATACAGTTTTAAAACATCCTCTTAACTGGGGTCTGACTTCTGAGTAAGCAGTAGACTTTTTGATCTTTTAGCTATTCAATAACCCATGGGAACAATTTTGTGGTTTCAGTCCACTTCTTTGTTTGCCAATATCTTTATCATAAAAAAAAAAAAAAAAAAAAAAAAAGTTAATAGCTGAGGTTAGTCCCCAGGAATGGGTCTGGATTGGCCCTCTGAATGCACGGCAGTCATTTATGATTATGTATTATTTATGTTAGAGGGTACCCAAAATGTGATAGAAAGGCAATTTTCTAACTTTTAAAGAAGAGCCAATGTTTCAAAAAACCTGACAGATTTCTGAGCAAGAAATAAATCATACTATTAAAATTTGAGTTTGAGCTAAAACGTTGCAATAAGATATGTTCTGTGATGCCAGGTAGAAAGGTTAGATATATTAAATAATTTCTTGTGCAAGCAATATTTTATCACTTCTGTTTTATTATTGTAATCATGCATAACTACATTTCAATTATCTAATTACTAGAATTCAACAAATAGCAGCATTTATTTTCAGAGCTAGGGTTATATATAGATAGCCTAGAAGTAGCTAAAATAATAAATATAGAATGCATTATGTAAAAGGTTTTATCTGTGTAAGTAGGAGGGGAAAATAGAGAGAAAGACCTATGAATATGTGAAACAGATAGAAATCAAGCCTGGAGAATAATTGGTTAGAATGGAATTTAAAGGTTACCATCAAAAATCCTCAACTGAAACTGAGAGGAAAAAATGGGTTGAATACTAGCTAAAACTTCCTGAAGGTAAACTCTGGAAAGATAAACAATCATTTCCCACCTGAAGTGAAACAACTGAAGCTTTACTCTTCAGATTATTTTGATGTTTATGGACAGAACTATTTCATGATTTATAACAAGAAGGAGGCACTTAAATGAAAAACCATGAAAAAGTGCTACATTTTCAGGACCAAATATCTGTGTTTATACATCTAACTAATTCTAATTCTAATATATAATGAAGTTTGTCTAACTAGATGTTTACCATGAATATGGTTCAAAGCACCGGAAGATAAAATAAGACCCTGTATTAAGTCAAACGTTGTTTAGTACTTCTTATGCAGTTCTGTGAAATATTTTCTGTCTGAAAACATATCATAGGTAGCACAGTTAGTGTATTCAAGTCCCTTAGTTTTAATGTATTGCTTCTTACAAATGTGCTTTTCTCTGTAAAAGAAAGGATTATTAATATTATTTTCCCCCTATAGCTAGAGAACTGAATCACAGAGAAACTGATTGTTGTCTCCACGGTAGTGACAAAAACTGCAGAAGTGGAAACTGCAAGCAGATATCTTAAAACCTAGGCCAGTGTTTCAGTAACTACTGGAGACCACCTAACATTTCCTGTCTCATTACAAAAAAATGGTTTTGTTCAGTTTAATCCGTAACATTTGTTCTCTTTTGTTGTTTTCTATGCATCTCATCACACCTAGTGAACTTTTCTTGAAGATGAAAGTTGTGTCATAACCTTTGTAATTTCTGGTTTAAACTGTTGTCCAGATTAGACACTGCACAAATGATTGGATTATCTAGTTCTCTTTTTTTTAAATAAATAAATAAATGTTTTGATGTATGGTCAGGTATAGATGTAGCCACTGTGCAGGTGTTTCAGGTATAACAAAGCACAGCAACACTTCCCAAATGACTGAGCTTTGAGTGTGATAGCTTATGACTATCATAAACCATTCTTTAATCCCAAAGGGAATGCAAAAAATCAAAATGCTGAATCTACAAACCAGTTGTGCCTACCTATGCGAGAGCCACGGTGGTGAATACTTCTGAAAAGAGCGTTCACATTGCCCATCCATCGCATGCATACACAACACATTTATGGGAAAGAGTCATCAGTGGGTTAATTTGACTTACCTTAATTTTGAGGAAACTGAGATAACTACTTCAGACAGACAAGTTTAAAAATGAAGCTTTTAAGATGGATAAAGTAAAACCTAATAAAGGAAAAATAAACTCTAGATAGTGAGGGTATGTAGTGAAGAGCTAGGCCTCAGGCAAAAAAAACCCACTGAATGCTTTCCTTCTTGCAGTCTACATCTTTACCCATTAGTGCTAATCTATCCATTAGTGTTAATCTTTGCATCAGCTTTGATGCATACTACATCTGGCAGAGCAATGGCAGAACCAGACATATACCTGCAGGTAATTTACCGACGCACATTATACCTATGTGTGACATTCTTGGGTCTGTAACCTCCTTTTTTTCACCTTCTTTTCAGGTGGGGAGGTTCATGTTTCCAAAAAGATATAGCATATTTTGAACATTTTACACTCCAATTGCCTGTNTTTTTTTTTTTTTTTTTTTTTTTACACTAGATGGTGCAGGTTCTGACTCCAAAGCAATTTTGAGTAATTCCTGCTAACAAAAGACACCCCCCCGCCCAAGATTTTCCTAACACTAAACAAAATCCATGTGATAGTACAAGTTGCCATGAATAAAAGACTTGATTTTTTAAAGCATGTACAGCGTGTAAGAAAACATACATTGTCCTGCCTGAATACAAATCAGTTTTGGACCTGATCTTAAGTATAATTTACCATTCACTTTTTACTGTCCTTGAAGGCATCCCACAGAACTTGTGAAACATGTTGTTTTTGCATTTTTTGTGACCCAAAGTTCCCACTTGTTAGAGTTTGTCATTTTAATATCAAAAAGGAAGCAGCAAATTGTATCTATAATTAGGTGTCCCATATTTAGGTGACTTTTTTTTAGTATTATGGTGACATTTCATGAGGTACCCTGAGGTATGAACCAATACATGAAGGAGTATGATAAAGAATTCCCTGACCTCCTGAAGAGATTATTTTGTAAACTCAAGTTCATGAGACAGGTGTTCTTGTCCTTGTTTTTTTTTTTTAGAGTTGTTAGTGGCTGGGATAAGGAGGTAGGAAATTGTGATGATTCTCAATCATATAATTTCACCAATGGTGAATTAATGCAAACGGTTGTATATATCTTATGATTCATGCCACTCTTGATGGTTTAGGAACCTCACAGTTACTGGAAGGCTGTATCTTTCTAGATATTGCTAATTAGGAGGATTATACTAAAATGAGTGAAAGTTTTGTAAAGACAAAACTCTCGCATGGGCATAATCATTTCAGTTTGGGAACTGAGATTGGAACCCAAATTGATAAAGCAAACATATTCTTACCAAAAAAATATTTTCTACTCCTTCACCATGCACATATCTGTACAATTTGTGAAAAAAAAAACACAGTAATGTTCATATTCCAGTAAAAATGGATCACACCAAAAACAATTGTGAAATATAGGCAGAATTTATCAGGAGTGGTACTTTAGAAATGGTACTTTAGAAAGTAGTTGCTCTCTTTGTTTAATGGAAAGAAGAAAATTTTATTTTCTTTTACTGTCATCTGCTCTGATTTAAACATTTTTCCAAGTTCATTTTTTTCCCAAGTATCTTAGATGGACAGGCTTCTTTGAACAAGCTATGAAAATTTCTGTTAAATCTATTTTCTTTAATGTAGAAATTCAGTAAATACAAGTGTACCTCAAAAGTGTTTTGTTTTGTGTGGGTTTTTTCAGTTATAGGTTATGATTTTACAAAATTCTATTTTCATTGTTTTTTTTATTTAAGAATATACAAAGCTGGGGAACAATTCCAACTCATAATGAGGAAATTACTGTACCTCACTGAAACAAAGTTGAAGATGAGCACTGTCACAAGGATAAATGAGGGCAATTAATTCTGTTTTTTCTAAAAGTGAAAATGCTTTAGAACATGAAAAAAATGAGTCTGACTAATTGATTTACACCCTGGAGATAAAAGTATTAGCCGCAAACACTTATTATAAGGCAACATGTGGAATGTCACCCATTGCATCTTCACACAATAAGCTATTTTTTGTTAAGGATAAACAGAATGTTATAAAAAGATATAACTGACTATAATGGGTAAAGCTAAAGAATCATTTATCTGAATATTCTGCCAGCAAAGGTGAAATGCAGATGTCAGGAACAAATTACAGTATGTGTAATATATATATTTAAAAACCCCAAGTAAATAGTGATAGTTCTTCACAATATTCTCCCGGACTCCAACAACTGAGGTCCCGATTACATCCTGAAATTATGATCTTATTTTTGAATCATAGAATCATAGAATGGTTAGAGTTGGAAGGGACCTCAAAGATCATTGAGTTCCAACCCTCCTGCCATGGGCAGGGACACCCCCCAAGACCAGTTTGCTCAAAGCCCCATCAGGCCTGGCCTAGGACACTCCCTGGGATGGGGCATCCACAACTTCTCTGGGCAACCTGTTCCAGTGCCTCACCACCCTCACAGGAAAGAATTTCTTCCTAGTATCTAATCTAATTCTCCCCTCTTCTGATTTAAATCCATTACCACTTCTCCTATCACTTTTTGCTTCCTGACAAAAAGTCCCTCTCCTGCTCTCCTGTATTCTCCCTTCAAATACTGAAAGGCTGCTCGAAGGTCTCCCCAGAGCCCTTATTGCACAGCCCTCTTTTCTTTCCATGCAGTTTCTCCAGCTGCCCCTTGAGTTCCTGCAGACTTCTATTACTCCCACATCTTGAACCAAGGAGCTTTACAGTTTACCTACAGACTGTCAAGAAACACTTGCATTTCTTCTTTCTGAACTTCCTACCTGCTGCCTTGACCTGACACTAGCTCATGATTTGTAGAGTGAGCAACTGATCCCTTCCCACAGCTCTGGGCTGGTCTTTTTTCTCCTTCGATGCTGCTGACTTAACATTTTCATGTATGTGCACAAGGACTGATAAGTAAATATATCGAAGAACATTAATGCTAAAGATGTGGTTATGTTTTAGAAATGTAAATAGCAGTCTTTTGCAGAGACTAGATCTCCATCTCGCCAAATTGTCTTTTCTCTTTCAGCCATTTTGTGGTCTATAGGAAATGCAAAACGCAATGGTCATCTGAGGATGGCACTGCAGAAGTAAGGTCTTTACTGGCTTTAACCTGACACTGCTACTTTCTTTTCCAGTTACTGACCACAGCAGTGTAGAGGGCAGGAGGTGGGTTGGCTCTCTGGAGGCCATGAAATAACACAGAAACTTGGTAAATCATCATTCTTTTCTGGAGAAATGAGGTCTGTTACCACCTAGCATCATGAGTTGTTTATGATTAGCTATGTTTTTAGGAGGTTAATTTGTCAGCTTTAGGGTTTTTCCCCAGCTTTTTGTACATGAACATTTATATTTACATTCTGTACCATTAAGAATGCAGTACAAGGAAAGAGAATATTAAATACATTTCATAGAGAATATTAAATTCTCTATTATTCTCTATTACATACATTTTATAGAGAGAATAAAAAGGAATTTACCAAAGCTAGATTAAAAGAAGATAAAACAACAAATCAGAAAATTTCCTTTAAAAATATCTATATATTTCTGGACTTGTATGAAGTCAAATACTTTGAGGGAAAGAAACTATAAAGAATTTAGGCTCAAAGAGTTAAAACAGACATCTTTAAGCAATGGCTTAAAGACTCAAGTTTCTCCTGAACTGAGATGGTTAATCTCACTTAAGATCGCCCTGCCTTTCCCTTCCTGGAATGGACCAGAGTCTCACTCCCACGGAGACTGAGTAGTTGAGATATCAGTAATCTCACTATAAAGAATTCAGGTCTGTGCTCTGAAACAGAACTTGTACACAACATAAAATCTTTCTGGCTAACTTCCAACACTTAAAGAGCCTCAAAGCTTTTGATAGGAGCAGCAAAGGACTGACTTGCAGACAGCTAATGATTTGGTTTCCAGACAAACAAATCCATTTGGGAAATAGCAAACCAACTGTCTTTAAAAGGCTTCCCACAGCGTGGGTCACTATACCATATCTAATGGAAAGGTCATCTCTTAGGAAAGGTTAGAAAACAGTGAGTGCTTTCTACTGTTTTACTTCAGATCATTCCATTGAAATGGACCGCAAAATGAATGGAAGGAGATGGTTCAGCCACACGGCTGCACATCCTGACTGCCTGGCTTATCAGGAGAGGGTGGAGGTTTAGCACAGACAGACTTATGAACTGGCACAAAGGAAATACTAACACTAGTACAAAATGTGTATTTTACTATTGCTGAAAAAAGCAGCAGTTGAGGCTGGCTGGCTGGTAGTGCCAATGCATGGTCAGCAAAACGTCTTCTTAAAGTTAGATACGCAGGAATTATTATTAAAAAACAATGCAGTATGATTTCTACCAGGGACATCTTAAATATTCCTATTTTAATTAGCCCCAGTCCCAAGTTCATCCCACACATCTCCCTACTTTTTGCCCTCTCCTCAAAAAGTCAGAAAAGCTCTCTCTTTGCTAAAGCTAAATGATAAAAAAAACCCCAACCCTCCCATGAATACTAAACTGTCTCTGCATACTCTAGAGCAATTTACACCTTCCAGCAGCTATGCAATTAAAATGTGATTCTCCCTATGTGTTTCAGGTAGAGAAAATTTTTAAATGTATGCCTTCTTATCAGATGGTAAAAAAAAAAATGGACAAAATCCGTGGAAATATTACATGCAGTCACATAAAGTCTGCTGCTGAACCTTTATGGATCTCTGCCCGGTTTCGCCAGTGTTCCTATCCTGTACCACAGATCATTTTTATTACTCAAGTCTTACTTCCAGATAGTAAGGGTCATTTCCAGATCACACAAAATAAGTTTCTTGAACTATACTGGCATTATTTATCTTTTGATGTTTTTTCAGAGAGCACTCTGGATGTTTTAGCATACACGGCTCATTTTTTTTCTGATTCATAAGTCATGAACTGCTTTTACTCAGTATTTCATGCTTTTGGATCTTTGTCTCTAAAGTTCCTACTTTTTATCTGTGATTATATTAATCCTGCACAATTCCAGACTAGAGAAGTAAAAAGGAGGATCATCTTTTGATGAGAATATTAAAATATTCTCTGTCTCATTCTTTATGATGGAGACTGGTTTTTGTCTAACTTTTACTTGTGAAAGACAAGCCCAAGCCCAAAGGCCTTCACATATTGCAATTCACAACTCTAATAAAACTGTCTTTAACATTTCAAACTCTAACGAGACATAGGCATTTTCTGTTACTTGTCATGCATTTATACTTCAATTTAAATTTTGATGAAAGAAATACTATTTTAAAAACAATTTTTGGGGAAAAAAAAGGCAAAAGAGAAGAAAGAAAACTTTTTAATACCTTACTGTGTACCAAGTCTCAGTCCTAGAAAGAAGAAGCAGCTTGAGGATTCTTCAGGGATGATGTGGGATGATAGTTAAAATGAATTTGAATTGTTTCAGAACCAAAGGCATTTTTAGATTCATTTGCATAATACGTAAATGCTATATTCTACATTCTTGAGAGTATGCGACCAGGAGAACTACTGAGAAAGCTTTTGATGATTTACTACTTAAACATGAGATTTTTCTATCTGTGAGATTTTTTTTCTTTTGAATTACTACAGTTGCTTCAGACTGAAAATAAACCAAACCACAGACTGAAGGCTTTTAACTGAACAGTATTGTCAGAGGAAGGCTGTCAGAAGCAAAAATACATAGTAAATTTGCATAATTTAAATGTTCTTTTTCAATGGTCATTTGTTCTGTGTGAATAATTTTATAGCAATAATTATTAAAAATTTTTGCTATTTAAACCTTTCATAATACTCACCAGGTTCTGTTATTCAAAATTCGTATTTTTCCGGGGTGAATTTTTTGGGGCTGGAAGTTATTTTAATCAAGAGAATTACTTTGGAATTCATAATGGAGAATTCTCATGTAATGGTATTAGGTAAATAAATTATGTGTCATTATTTGTATTTCATATAATCATACATATGTAATTTCTTTATGAAAGTAACTGGTATACTTTGAATTTCAAATAGCAGTCTGCCTGTAACAGAAATAGCTTGCACTATGCTAGTTAGTTATGTCATTTACACACGTGAAATATAGATTACTATAAGAAATATTATAGGTGAATACAGATTGAAAAATTTCTTCATTGGAAGTACAGGCATATGAATACTAATTTCTATGAACATTCACACTATTATATATCAAACACATAAATATCTAGAGAAAGTCCATGTAAAGGAGCTCTAGAATTGAAATGCAAATCTAATTCCTTTAGACTTGGGCCCGTTGTTCAATCAATACTTGTCTCTGCACTTTTCAAGCCGATGCACTGTGTACAAATACTCGATACACATTCTAGTCCCTTCATAGGAAAGTACTTCTTGTGGACAGGATTAAATAACTGAAATAAATCTAAACACTTTCGATTCAAAGACTTCACTTCCCACCCTTTTGGATTAAGTGTAATGCTTTATTTCAGTTAAATAATTGAGCCAAATCATAAGATCTATCTCTATCGGTTTCCTTTTCCTTCAGATGATTTTCAAAAGGGATGCATTTTGTGGTTCTTCAGTGTCTTCCTGGAGAAACCTGGTTTCTTTAAGTTGTTATTCAAACCTCTCTTTGCACTAAGTTTTCTTGAAGTTACAGTATTACTCGTGAGCTGCCATCTCCCCCTGAGTCTATTCAATCCTGTCTTGTATGGGTTTGAACTGGGGAAAAAGTGAGGGAAAGGGGGGACTGTATATCTTTAATGCCAAATATTTGTGCTGTTACTTACATTTTCCATATTCCTTTGGACACTTTTGAGTATTACTGGCAGTGATAGCAAAGGGATTGGGGAATAGGTATATCAGTATAAGATTGTATTTACCCCTTACTGCTTTTGCCATAACTGTGAGATTAGCTGATGGTTAGTTTCACGGTGTCATTGTTTCAGCAGCTTTTTGCATCTAGTTTCTTGGTCATTATTGATTTTTTTCTTCCTTGTCAGCACTATAGATTAAGTCTTTGTGCTGCATTATTCTTTAAGAATCAATATGTAACTTTATGAAAAAGATTTAAATATTTGGTTTAAGTCTGTGATCTAAGCTGTGGACATGGATTTACATTATGAAACTATTTCTTTCTTTTTTCAGTAGTTTTCANAACAAACCAGCAAGCTAGTTATATGAAAATGTAATATACACATACACTTACAGTGCCCCAGTCTTTGACCAAAGTTTCCTTTGTTCTGTTTTGGATGGAGTGGAAATGAGTTTTTCAATGAAATACTCTGGGAAGGCAGCACAGGATGATGAGTACAGCAGGGAAGGGGCAAGAAATTCCAGTGGACAAATGATACAAAGATGAAAACATATTCAGTACCTAGAATACACAAGAGCCTAGAAAAACCCATCTTCTTACTTAGAAAAGTCTTTGTGGCTTAGGCTTTCCCACACTGCTGTTGCAGCAGACCTCAGCATTAGTCAGATCAGTGCCACATGAGGCTCAAAACCCAGTCTATATTCACTGAACCCTTTGCTACCTCTTCATAAACACTCCTTTTCTATTAAAATGTTGAATAAAACAGGTTGTTTTCAATACATATTAATCTTCAATTTGACTTAATCTGCTTTACTCAAAATTACAATGGCTTGGGACTATGCACTTCGTCAGATGCTGTTGTTCAGCTGAGGAGGTAGTCACTTCTGAAACCTTTCAAAACAATCACATCCAGGTGCAGAGACACATCTTAAGATAATTACATCTTCAAGCAGTAACAAATATTCATGGCATGCTAAGTAGTGTCACAGGCCTTGCCAGTGTTCCAAAGGTGAAAGGCTTCATCTGCCACTACCTTCCTCTACACCCCAGCTAATCACTGTTATTTCTCCTTACGTCAAAGAGACTCTCCACACTGAAATGTCACACACAGGAGTGCTACCATAATTTCAGAGAATGACATTTGAACGCAAATGAACTGGCATTTAAAGGGCTCAAAATGTTATTTGTGGAAGACTCTGTTTTAGCCAGCATATAAGGAAGTCCGTGCTTTTGAAAATTAGTAAATCAAAACCCATTAAACCAGATAGGACTTTGAGATCATGCTTACATGATGAGCAGTGCAAAGAATTACCAGGATAGGCTTTGTAAGGTTAAGGAGTCTTCTATATAGCATCCAGTCTTCTATGTAGTAAGAGTTTAATCTCTTATATAGTTTAATCTCTTATTATAATCTAGTTGGGGCACTGGATCTTAAGCAGTACACGCTCAATAACCTTTCCTTTCAAAGATGCTCTGGTAGGCCTGAGCAAGTCTCTAAGGCAACAGGGGAAGTTAGAAATTTAATTTATATTTCGGCAATCATGCCCCATAATTGATCTTTCATGGCTCAGACTCAGAGACACAAATGGCTCAGTTTCCCATGGAGAAAGGAAATGTTACCTGACCTTATAAAAGTATTAAAATAAATTATATTACAAAACTAATCAGGAACTCAGTAATACTATAATGAGACATTATAATTAGGCATCCAACATCTCTAACAGAGCTGTTTGAAAAATTATTTTTTTTTTCAGGAAATTTCCCCCTTTCGGTGAAAACCCCCAACTACTATTTTGATTTGGAAATGTATTCCTGAAATTTATAGTAGCTGTGGAAGCAAATATGGGAGTCTTGCACTTCCAGTCTATTGCACATGCTGTGTTTACTAATAGCCCAATATTTTCTATAAGATGCCATTTCTCTCTGAACAGAGAAAGCCCATGATATGAATCTGATACGTGTTTCTATACTGTGACCAATAAAAGAGAAGGGGGATAAAAGACATATAAATGACAGTTCTTATGAGTTACTTTAGGGAAATACCTAAGTCAGGATATTTTTATTTTGAATGTTTACATCTGCCTTGGACTTTTTGTCATTTATCTGCACAGAAAATATATTTTCTATTAATCTTTAATATTTAGAAATTTAATTTCATATAGCTAGCTGATCTAAAATTTATTAAAATAATTTACTCACTTTTTTTTTTTTTTAAACCTATCCTTTTATTCTTAAAGTATTTTTTCAGATATGCAGCTCTGTATCAGTGACTATCCTAGAGAGTTTAAGTCAGTCCTTATTTTATGGGCTGAACTTAGTCACAGAGTGAATTATTGTAACAAGGAATTATTCTCTGCAGCTGAACAAGATATCGTGCTTTCTACAATTTTCATTATTCCCTTGTTAATATTAAGGAATTCCTTTTTCTGATGTGTTCGTGCCTGCCATTTTCTATTTCAGGTTAGATAAAGAACACTAGTTTTCTTTCTGATGGGAATTTTAAATTAATGATGTATTTTATGTCAGAAAATAAAATATTGTTTTTGCAAAGCAAAGGGCTTTTTAAAAGCAGTTGTCAAATGCATATACCCCAAGGAGTGGAAGTCCCCACTTCTTGGCATGTTTTTGTTCTCTTATTGGCATATGAGAAGACAGCATTAGCATTGTAGATCTGCCATGTTCTACCTGGAGTATGTGAACTATATTAGCAGGCCCTCAGCTATCTCATAAAAACCTGAACTTCATGATATAATTTTCCTCACTGCCAGTTTCTTCCTACTTC
>VZRU01005724.1:130185-145890 GCA_013398155.1 Pedionomus torquatus | reverse complement strand
AAAAAAAAAAAAAAAAAAAAAAGAAACAAAGTGCCTAAAACCTTTATTATATCGAGACACAAAAAAAAATTAGAGAGAAGAAAGGACAAATAAACACTGCAGTGTCATCTCAGTTTAATTTCTTTCTGTTGTGTTACACATGTAATCTTCAAACTAATGTACCTAACCAGGCCTCCACACCTCAGGCTTATGAAATTCATCACTTTACAAGTATTCCTTATTTCAAGATGAATTACATAATTTGTTACAGGGTGACAGAAGGGCTGATGCTATCAGGCCTGGAACAGACATAGATGTGGAGATGCCAGGGTGCTCGACCTCCCCAGTTAAGCATTCCCTTGGTCGTCAGGGAGAACACCCACCTTACTCCCTGCAGGTCTTCCTGACCACACAGACCTGACTTTGATGGTCTGGCAAGAGGTCTGCTTTCTTGCCTTGCTCATGCTGCAGTGAACAGCACATCATTGCCTGCCTGGTACCACCAGGCAGCATCAGGCACAGGTCTGTGCACCCTCTTAATCCCTTTCCTGGCTATTGACCTTTTTTTTTTTTTTTTCCACCACGCTCATTCTTTCCTTTTTCTGCCCAAATAAACAATCTTCCCTAATTATTTTTTCTCTGCCGCTGCCACCTGAGCCCATATTTATTCTTTCTGTTAATTCGGCAGTCCCTCCCATGTATGCTATTGCTGCAGTGATCAGCCAGGTGTTGCTGAACTTTTGTGACTGCCCTCCCCAAAGGGTGCCTGGTGCTTTCCTGCAGTCTCCTGTGAAGTTTGATTCACTTCTCATTCAACTCCACCTTTAATCATCTGTAATGTCTGATCGTGCCTCATAGCGGGAAACTTTTGTCAGCTTCTCACACGATTTCCTACATCATGCCCAGTATTTCTCCATGTCTTTCTCAGTTCTCTTAACCTCAGGCCAGGTGAAAGGTCTTCTCATTGGTGTGAAGCCCTAATATGTTGAAACTGTGCTGAAACCAAGTTTATATGCTGAAAGGTGCCCGCTGTCTTTCTTTATGTCAGCTGAGGCAAATGGGTTTAGAAAATTAAGAAATTAAATTCATGTGACTTCCATGTGTACAGACTCTTGGACCAAAAGGTACACAGGTACTGCCTAAAGAGATTCTTTTCTACTACACCAATGCTTTTTTATATCCAAGTACTTTTCACAATAGTGAATGAATCTTCTATCTCCTCAAATTTATCCTATCTATGCAAAAATAATTATTAGTAATTATTAATCTATAATAATTTATAAACTGCATGAAAAGTGGCATAAATTCATTCTTTTAAACAGTAACTTGCAGAAGAAATAAAGGCTGAAACTAAAACATTTCCATAATGTTGAGATTTTTTTCTTGATTTTGTGTATACCTGAAAAGCCATTTATAGAAAACATCTCTGCTGATATCACTAATTATAAATACCTTGATGGTTCATACATTGACTGATTAAAATGATTTAAAATATTCCTACTTTTACCTTTACTGTTGTGGGGAGATGCAGTGTTTTAATAGCTTAAAAATTCTGCTTGAACTAGCAAAATGTATCTGCTTGAAAAAAGACTGCTGACTGCAAAGTAAAATATGATAACTCCTTTGAAATGACATGCATTTGTCCTGTACACATAACTTCTCATGTTCTTTCTAGTACAGACATCTCCAGAGAATACTTTGCAATTGCTTTACCAGAAGCACAAAGATGCTGCATTAAGATGTGGTAACAAGGGAGCAGAGAGTCCACCTCCAACCTTCATTAGATAGGTTGTGACTTTTCTTTTATTAATATAAATTGCTTCATTACAAGAGATCATCTAATTATTTCTGAATTCACAAAAGGATATTCAGATAGCCCTCAGGGAGATTTAAATTTCAGACTTTGCAGGAGAGAGATGGACATTTCAGACAGTTGTCAGGAAGTCTCTTATTGCAGATAGCCTGAATATTTTCATGGCTCTGAAATTAAAACTTGCTGGATTGGCAAAAAGAAAAGAACAAAAATAACCTCCAAACAAGATATATGTGTAAAACTTTGTGTTGGACAATCATAGTGTTTAGAATTGCATTCATCTACCCATCAGGGGTTTGTAACAGAGTTATAAATATTTTATTGGATTTTTAATAATAAAAAAATCCTTAATGGATATGATATAGGGTGAGTGCACTACTACTTGAAAGCTCTGATGTATGGGAACTCCAGCAGCCTTGAGATGAATCAATAAATCTCATGACTTTGTGTTATGATGCCTTAGTATCTTGTCATCTACCATCCATTTCCGAAAAAAAAAGAAAAACTATAATAAAAGCACTGGGCTGTGTTTTTATTCAGAAACTGAAACACTCAAAGATCTTAAGCGTAGGACAGTGTAAATTATTGCTTTATTTCTGTGGAGTCAAATAATTTAAATAATTACTTATTCTGGTTTTAATTATGTCCAGAAAATGAATGTCAACAGCACGGGGAATATAAAAATTCGATATCCATATATATACAATAGGTTTAAACTGAAACCTTCTACAAGAACTACTGAGTTACAAAGTACTTGAGACATGTGCCTTCTCGTTGTTCGACACTGTTCATATTTTTTCCAAAACAAGACATGTACACAGCAAAACCTGCTACTCAGTCATTCTCTCTCGTCTTCCTTTAAAAAGGGAATCATCAATACAAGCACTTCCTCGTGCTTGCTTCTGGGGTCTCTCTCAGCAACTACATAAATATTTAAATGCAAAGCTGAGTAGCCTTAACTGAAGGTTCTGCAGACGCTCTGATTCAGAGCAGTGGGTGGCCTGGCCTCTCAATTAACAGGGAGATTAAAATCTGTGTCTTGTAATGGATTATGTGGATTTAAACTGTCACAGCATATTCACACCTTATTATTAATGTTATGCATAAAGAGAACACCACTGCATCCAACAGTCTCAGCTGATACGATTCAGTGAAATTCACCTGCATTTGCAAGTTATTTCAGAAAAATAAAAAAAAGTGAGGCTTTTTGATGACTTTGTTAAATTGCCTTCCTTATAACCCTTTTCTTTCCAACATTTGTCACCAGAGTACTCTGACAATATTTTATTGCAAAAAGTTAGTATTTGTACATTTACATACTTCTTTATAAATTATTAAATGGGCAATGTTTCCATTAGGAAATCATAAGGAAAAAGAAAAAAAAAAAAAAAGGGAAAATAATTTGAATAAAGAGAAAATTATTAATGAAGGTACTATTATTAGAACAACTTTTAATAATAACCTTAGTTCCCATTGTTCTTGGTAATTCTGCTTCTAATACACCAGAGCTTAAACTATGATTTCTCATTGAACAAAAATTTAGAAAGTATGTTAGAAACTTTGAAGCTCTTGCAGTATTGTGAGTTAGAAACAGGTTCAAAATTTGCATGGGAAAGAGCTACTGTGTGTAAATTCAGAACTAAATTGTCAAAGATTAGCTTGATTTTTATTTTAAATTAACTAATTAGTGCTTTTTAAATATTCTGGGATTGTCTGGGCCCATTTCTCCATGTTTATACATAATATTTTACTTAAAAGATTTCCTTTCCTGACATATTATATATTTAACTTGATATAAAATTGTTTTGGTCAGTAGGATCTGTATTTGTGATTTTTCCAGGGAAATAATCCTTTCTTATTTTGAGAGTTTCAAGGAAAGATTTGGTTTTGTTTTTAAAATAAAGACAGACTGCTTAGGGAAGCTGCAGATCCAGGGTTTGAGTCTCAATGCAGCTGAAGCTACAGGAATTTTACAGCTGACATCAATGACATTATGGTTTAATTTCTTATTTTCAATTTGGTTCTTTGCAAGCATCTGTATGTGCTTAATTATGTGTGAAAATATTCAAACTGCATGAAAGAGTCAGATTTTTGCATGGGCACATGGTCAATTAATATAAGATCCTTTATCACTATCACCTGACATTAATGCCAAGTAACTTCACTGCAATAAGTCTTGACTAATTTTATTGATTTCAGAATATGTTTCACATGATTAAGGACTGCAGACTGGGGTCAGTATCTTATAGTCTCTTCATCTTCTTTGTACATGGAGTATGGATTTTAAATCATAGAATCACAGAATGGTTAGAGTTGGAAGGGACCTTAAAGATCATAAAGTTCCAACCCCCCCTGCCATGGGCAGGGACATCTCCCCCCAGACCAGGTGGCCTTGAACATCCAGCCTGGCCTTGAACCCCTCCAGGGATGGGGCATTCACAGCTTCTCTGAGCAACCTGTTCCAGTGCCTCACCACCCTCACGGAAAAGAATTTTATTCTATTGTCTAATCTAAATCTCCCCTCTTCCAATTTAAAACAGTTACCCCTTGTTCTGTCACTGTGCTTCCTGACAAAGAGTCCCTCTCCAGCTCTCCTGTAGGCTCAGATGCTGGTAGGCTGTTATAAAGTCTCTCCTGAGCCTTTATTGCATACTATGTATTATGTCTCTGGGTTTGCCAGATTTTACATAATGTCTTTTAATTCAAATGTGAAGATTTTGAGAAATAATTTAATTTAAGATAGATAATATAATATTAAAACACTCTTCTGTAATGGTTTTCTGTGGTATTCTATGTCATTTTATGAAGCAACCTAAGCCATTTCTTAACACTTTGTTGTAAAACCCCATGAAGAGGGATGTCTTCCTGGATCCAGTTGGGTTATTAGGACTTCAATAATAGGTTTTATCACTATCCTTCTGTGGGAACCTGCCACCCAACTATCCCATCACCACACCTCTAGGGTAACTGCCACCTAAAATCTTCAAAACAAATCAGGCTGAGTTAGCTAAAGTGCTTTAATTGGTAGTTTTAGTAACCTCACCCAGTTTTTCCAGACCACCGAGCCTCCCCCTTCCATGATTGAGCTCATGAGACCAATAACCTGCAGCAGAGGGACTAATAAGTAGCTGGTAGGTGTGGTATAACACTTTAGACTGCAGTTGCTGTTCCAAAGTGAAAATCTGTCTACAAACTGTGTATATTATATTGAAGGAGCTCCTAATTCAGTAAATGTTGTTGGGTATTTCATACATTCTAGAAAGCTGAGTTCAACTCATGGGTGAGTTTACTGAAGTGTCAACACATCAGGCTTTAGCTCCCTTCACAATCACAATTTCTGGGGCCATATATTGTACATCTCTAATTCAAAGTAACCATAGAGTAACTAATCATATGTGTTGAATTAAATATTTCCACATTTGTCTTGTTTTTTTTTCAGTCTTTTTAGTAGACTAGTCTGGAACAATTAATGCTTTTGTCCACCAGAATTCTTTTTTACTTCCACCATGCTTCTTAGAAGTAAGTTCTCTGATTAGTGAATGAGTTCTTAGTACTAGTTCTGCTGCTCTATAGAAAAGTTTGGTCCAGCATTTGTAATCAGAATCACTCAGTACCAGAAGGATCAGATCCTCCTCAGTACCAGGAGGATCATCACTCTGCCTCATCAGTCATTACCTATTAGCTCTAATTTTGAAAATAGTTTGGCTTTTCTAGAACAAAGATTATTTTTTTTTTTAATTTTCATTTATTCACTATTTCACCTCTCTGGTTTTCCCTGTCAATTTCACAGAACTTGAATAATTTTGTGATTTTTTTTTTTTCAATTTATGATGGACTCTTTGTTGCACTTTAATTTTGATAATAAATGGCATAGATTGTTGGGTGACTAGATTGCATTTCTGTATGATATGTTTTTAAAATTCAGATGTTAAGGAACATTTTTTTCCAGAAGAACTTTACTGAAAATAGGTATTAATAGCTAAATTTCAAATATCTATAGATATATACAAATGTACATGAGAGTGTATGAGATTTTTTGTACTAGACTAAAGACTTAGCCCAGTATCCTTTTTACCAAAAATGACCCAGACCAATATTTTTGTGAAAAAAAGATCATGGCATTATATATAAGATAATCATTCTCCTACTACATCTCCTGATCTCCCACATCATGTAGTTTAAGACCTCTCTTGGATAAATCATCTGGATTATCATGTCTAGAGAATTTGTCTGTTGTGAACCTTTCCAACTATGGATATATTTTTAACTTCCCAACAATCCAAGACACTAAGTCCCAAAATTTCATTATGCATATTTTTAAAAATACATTATATATAATACATGAATATTATTATATTTTTAATTTCCTTAAATATATTGAAATGGTTTGCCTTTCTTTGTTCTTTTCATGACAGTTACAGGGAATAGGAACACGGAATTTGGAGGGTGTATTAAACCTGATTAAAAATTGCTTGATTCCTTGGGCTAAACCAAAAGTTCCGAATTAAGCTTTTCCAACCGTGGGCTTTTGTAGATGACAGTAAACTTTTGAAACTGTGGCTGTGGTTGCAAATGCCTTTTTTTAAATAAATAAACTAATATTAATCTGAGTCTACTTCTTCCACGATAACATCACTAATGCCAACTGTGAATAAACACAAATTACTTCTGCTGTTGCTTTTCCTTTATCAGTTTGCAATTTATGTTCCCTGGAGGAACATGCTTTCTCTTGATGACCAGGTTATCTCTACAAGTTTTAGTAAATCACAATAATGGTGACTTTTTCATTCTTCAGTATGGGAGAAAGGAAGAGAATGATGAATAGAATGAAGCTTCTGTTGTCAGGTCGTACAAACATCAATTCTTCACATATGGTGCAGAAATGCACAGACTATATCCAGAAGGCACCTAAAAATCTTTAAGGGTTTGGGCCTATGTGAATTTTAAACAGTCCTGTGCTTTTATTGATTTAATTGAAGCTGAAGACTTCATATCAGTTTCAAGTCATGATATGGACAAAAAAATGGAGCAGAAACTTATTTTTGCATAGGGAAGTACGCAACATTTATCCATCACATCACCTTCACCAAAAGAAGTGGAAGAACTGGAAGTAGCCACTTGAGTATGGAAGTATCTAATGTGTAAAATTACATTTGTTCAGTTATATAAGCTTTTTTGGAGACCATCATACAGAAATCTAACCATCAACATCCTGATAGTTTGATGATACAAATTATATAGATGGATAGACAGATTGGATAAATTCAAATAAGAAATTTTGTCAAGATTGTGAATATACTGGCTAGGTGCAGGATATTAAGGACCATTGATGCACAGATGAATTCTATCACTACTAAAGTTTCTCTTTACTCATCAAATTACCCTAAAGTGAAACAACAGCAAAGTGATCAACACTGCTATCCAGGTATCATACGTTGCTGATAAATATGTGGAGTAAAGACATCTTACGTTTGAAAACAGTAACTGGAGTTCCAGAAACATTTAAGGTAAAAATTCACAGAGCTTTGTGCATGCTAATTTACCTCAGATATCAGCAGAGCAGGTTGGCCTAGTCAGATTTTGTACTGCTTTGATTAAACGGCTTATGGCATATAGTGCCTCTGTTTGGACCTGGACTGATTTCTACCCCACCCCACTTCAGACTGCTGTCTGAAATGCCGTGGTTTTTTTGAAGTTAATATAGTTGTCTCACCTAAGTTATCGTTCCATGTTCTCAGTAAGTTAGGAGGAGCACCATTATATCTTCACCGTTATATCTTCACAGTTATATCTTCAGGCTTTCTTCACAGCTGTAACAGGTAGAAATTTGACCATGAAATAACAATGTGCAGTTGTGGCCAGGAAGGCCAATGGTCTCCTGGGGTTGCACTAAAAAAAAACAGGTTTAGCAGGTCAAGGGAGATCATCCTTCCCTTTTTCTCTGCCCTGGTGAGGTCATATCTGGAGTAGAGTGTCCATTTCTGAGCTCCGCAGTCTGAGGACAGGGAACTACTGGAGAGACTCCAGCAGAGAGCTACAAAGATAATCAAGGGAATGGAGCATCTCTCTTATGAGGAAAGGCTGAGACCTGGGTCTTTTTAGCCTGGAGAAGAGAAAACTTAGAGAGGATCTTATGAATGCTTACAAATATCTAAAGGATGGGTGTCAAGAGGCAGGGACCAGTCTTTTTTCAGTGATGTCCAGTGACAAACATGGGGCAACGGGCACCAGCTGGAACACAGGGAATTCCATCTCAACATGAGGAAAAAAGTCTTTGCTTTGAGTGTGACAGAACACTGGAACAGGCTGCCCAGAGAGGTTGTGGAGTCTCCTTCTCTGGAGATATTAAAACCTGCATGGATGCGTTCCTGTTCAGCCTGCTCTAGTTGAACCTGCTTTGGCAGGGCTAGACAATCTCCAAAGGTGTCTTCCAAACCCTACAATTCTGTTATTCTATGAAATGTACTTACTTCTTAAAACAAAGAAAGAAGTCTGTAGTCCTAGACAACAATTTTTATTCTTATATGGAAATCCACAGAGTAGGAGCCAGCAATGGAAATCAGTGGTCTCACACCACATTGTAACCCACACATATGCCAACTTGATCATACAAGGTTATAAAGCTCTAATTTAAACAGTGAAAATATGAAGATGTCTGTGACTGCATTACTCAGTATTATAGCATACAATCCCAGCAGATATTTGAAACTACTGTGTTCTTGTCATTGAAACTCTATGTTTAAAATTCCCAAATTAGGAGTCTCATATTTTCAAAATGCAGCTGAGAAGTATGAGGTCCAGACTCATTTCTCCTAATTTGAGAAATAAAAGAATTAAATCTGACTGAGGCAGGACTAAGAAGGTGTTTATGTTGAAAGAGAAATAAAACTTTGGCTGTTATTTTAACATGGCTCAACAAAAATTTAGTTGTACATAAGTGAGTAGGAAGTTGCTGAATTCTAGACCATCAGGGTGGTTTATAAACTGTGATATGAGCCTGATTAAATATATTAAAATATCGGAGTCATTGAACATTGCCAAGATGAAAGTCTCAATTAAACCTTTAGCATCCTCAATATTTCTGGTTTCCCATCTGGGTGATTGCACTCATAAATTAGGGCAAGATTCATATATTATTAACTGATTAATTAGTTTTTACCATATGTGAAAACCTTTGGCACAAAGCATCTCCCTAGCTATTAAAGGTGACTAAAAGTACAGATAAAGGACAGAGGGGAAGAGTGCTCAAAGTGAGAATCACACTCTCACTTACCTTTGTCATAATTATAGCTCATATCAAGTTCAATTTTCATGAGTAGTATGCAATGAAACATCCAAATTATACAATGTGGAAAGTTCCCCGTGGGCTTAAATTTACTGCTACCCTTTATATTCACTTTTAAAAGAAGTCAAGCATAAAGTTTACTCATGTAGGTCCCTCTGCACCCATTATAGTAGAGGGCAGGGATCACATTTAGCTATTGGTTACACATGTGGAAGGTTTCTGACCTCAGTAGGATTTCATATATGAATATGAAATAAAAATACTTCTCAGAATGTAACCTTCACTTTATCTGCCTACACTGTGGAGGAGGAATAAAAGCTAGCATATAGAGTCAGTTTTGCTGGTTACACAAATAAAAATTCATTTAAATAACAATTGACCCTCTGTACAAAGAACCTGCACCTTAAACCAGCAAATTAGTTTCAAACTATTAAAAACGATACTAGAAGTGCACAAGGTATCACAACCTATCAAGGTCGTGATAGATATCGTGTGGTACTTTTAGTAATACATTAAAACTTTCCACCTTATCAAAACATTCCAAAAACTTTCCAATTATTTGAAATCCTGTTTTTGGACACCCACCATGTTTTTATACAGCTTTATCTCTATAGAAACTCAAATGACAGAATTCTCTACAACACCATGCAAAAGTTGATTGAAGTGATTCATACAAGCTTTGTTTGTAGACAGGTTGCACATTTGTTGCAAATGTGTGCCAAGTGTTGGGACAAATTAGAATTGCTTGCTCTAAGAGAGAAATTAAACTTTATACATTTGCTCAAACAATTAGGCAGGATTGGTATCCTTATTACAACCTCTTTGGAGCAGGTGGTCTTGTCTGTGAAAGGCACTGAGTTTATGAAATGTCCTTCCTAACCGAGTCATGCTACTCTGTGGTTGGCACAATTTATTCATGGTACTATGTCAGAAGTAGTATCTGAATCTAATAATTGGAAATATTAATTTAAAACTTCTGGCTGTCAGTAAATAGCTTTTTATCACAAATGAGATATTTCATTTTTTAAAAATACTATTTTTTTCCAACATAACCTTTCCTTGAGAAAAAGCTGATAGAAACACAAAAGAACCTTTCTGATAGCTTTGAAAGCAGAGGATTTCAAACTCAATCCTAGTAAAATAAATCCTGAAGATGTTAAAAAAATTAAAAATCATTCAAGTATAGAATTTACAAAATGAAAAAATGATGACATTTTGAATTTTTTAACGAAAGAGATTTTCAATTTGTTCAGGCAGCTTTACTGGTTGTTTTTTTTTTCTGAAAATCCAAAAATACATTGGCATTGAAAGCAACTGATCTATACAAACTTTGTTTCCTGATTATTAAAAGAACCACAGACCGCATTGGAAAAACTATAGCAAAACAGGAAAACCTATCACTTCCCATGTGTTTCAAGAGCCTCCAGGGGTTTATTGCCCTTTCTGAAAGAACCACAATCAAGAATAACTTGATAACTAAACTCCTGTCTGGATACCATTGCCTTAAAATTCATTAAGTTGCTTTGCAGACCTGATACCCTGTAGGGCTCAAATTTATAGAACTTTTTTTTCCTAAACAGTTAGAAACATTTACAATATTACATTGAAAAATACATGTCCAAACAATCATTGTATAAATTGTACGGAAAACAAGAAGCAGGATGTCATAAAGCAGACAGAGAAAGAAAAAGCATGTAGATATTTTTTCTCACTTTATACAAGGTACAAAATACTTACAAAGAAAATGGTTTGGTGGTGTGTTGGTTTTTTTTGTTGTTGTTGTTGGTTGTTTGTTTGTTTATAATACTGGACATTTCTGTGAAACGTGTTATGTTTTTTTTTTAAATCTGCAACCAAGGTAATTGTCTTTTAGTGCATTTATGCTTTCTACAGCTGAATAAGCTAACACATTGTCTTTACATGTAGTCAAATATTTACATTGCATTCAGACTCAGGCCCTTAAATTTCAGTCTTTCTGAATCCCTTATATTCACATAAACATGTTGAAGGCATGATACATAGTGGATATCTAACTTCATAAAATTCCACTGAGGGTTAGTTATCTGGGTGTCACATAAGGTTTTAAAAAATGTCCCCTTGGGCTCCTAATTAAAGCAGTCTGAGTATTAAATGGAGGTAGAACTTGTATCTCTCATTTAACAAACTACATTCATTAAACTATCCCTACGACATCCTTTGCACACTTTTTCTTCTATGACATTAACCTTTACATTGACCTCGATTTATATCATGTTCATCAGGGGGCCAGGTAACCCAAGGTCTATCAGTATCATTAAAGACTAGGGCAAAAAAATGCATTGAATTCCTCCACTTTTTATTCCTCCTGATTAGTCAGATGATCACTTTCAGCAACTTCACTTCTCAGTTCAATGTTTTCTTTAGACCTCTTTTTTCTGTTAACATACTTAAAAATCCCTTGTTACCTGAAAAAAGACTGGCCAGTCTCAACTCTAACTGAGCTTTGGACTTTCATCTCTTCTCCCTTCACATACAAACCATAGGTCTGTAGTCTTGTGAAGCCTGACCTCACTTCCAGAGATCATACAATTTCTTTTTCCTCTAGAGCTCCATGATGAGTTCCCTGTTCAACCAAACTGATCTTATGCCCCACTTGCTTGACTTACGACACAGTGGAATTGCCTGCTTCTGTGCTTCTGAAAGGTGGTTCTTAAAGACTGACCAGCAGTTGTGGTCTCCTAAGCCCTCAACACCAGATTCCCTGGTTACTCTGCTAAATACCTCCCTGAATAGCTTAAGTTTGCTCTCATGAAGACTGGAGCCCTTGTTTCTTATTAAACTGAAATCTTTTAACTCAACTATTTCATGATCACTGTGGCCAAGACAGCCACCTACCATGTCCTTCTCTATTCACAAATAGCAAGTTTAGGAAAACATCTTTCCTAGTCGTCTCAATGAGTACTTGTGACAAGAAGTTATCTCATACAAACTTTTTTTCCAAGATTTTCCAAGACCTGTTCATCACAGGAGTATGATATTTCCATTGATGTCTGGAAAATTGAAATCTCCCATAAGGACAAGGGGGCTATTAGCCTAGAAATATCTCCTAATTGCCTACAAGATAATTAATCAGTGCTTACATCCTGGCTGCTTGGTCGTAGACACCCATTACAACATGTCCTTTGTTTTCCATCCCCCTAATCCTCACCCAGAAGCTCTCAACCACTTAATCACTAACTTTAAGGACTGTACAAACATCTCCCTTACATATAGTAAGAAGTTGAAACTCTACAATTTAATTTTGGAAAACCAAACAAAGTTTTTTTTTTGGTATAGATAAAGACAAATCCCTCCCTTGAGCTCATGGATCATGCTGAGTTAGATGCTGGTACCACTGGCTCTTTAGGTTGGCCTGAAAGATATGTTGGAGTCTTTCCCTGAAGGCTTTCATTCTAAAGATGCTTGTATTTCTTGAATGAAAGACATTCCAAGTGAAATATTCTGAAATATTTTTAGTGTTGAAGACTGATAGACTTCATCTGATTCATGTAAATGATAAAGCCAGTGCAACATAAGGAATTAAATGCAATATAGACAACTGATTCTACCATAATTCAACTTCGAATAAAAAAGATCACCTGTAATGTAACAGCAGCTTATTTTCCTTGTGTCCTTGATGCTAAGGTTAATGCTACTCAATCTAATTAACAATAGTGGTAGAAGGGAGAGAAGAGGGGAATTTGTGCACAGATTCTGGATTATTCAATATTATTCTAAAGCCAGGTGACTTCACATAGACATCTCAGTAGTCATAGTACAGCAATGAAATTGTCTTTCTACACGGTTCTTAAATTCTCTTAGCAGGTAAGTGCTTCATTTAAAAAACACAGGTTGAAATTCTATGGTTTGTATCATGAAGTAGTTTAGGCTAAGGAAATATAATGGTTCTTCTGCCCTGGAAATCTATGAATCCATAAAAATTGGATTAGAGGAAAACTGATGACCTAGAGCTAAAAGAGTCTGTGTCCCATTAATAATCTTCTAAAAGAACTGACCCAGTAAATCAATTTTTTTTCCTACTTTATTTTTCTCTGGTAATATTAATACCAGAAAAATAAACTTTTGAAAGTTCAAAGATTCAGTGCAGTCAATATAAGAAGCTAAGTGCTCAGGCAGTTATCTAAAGTTTTTATGAATTTCCAAACCCTTGGAGATGTATTTTCTTCTTATCACTTCAATTTTTTACTGTATTTCATGAAATAATTTTACTGTATTGAGTTTGCTTCTGTCACATGAATTTGAGTCCTGGATTATTAAAATTTTTCAAACAAATAATCAGTCTGGTAGAGTGATGAGAGCTGGAAAATGAAGAAATATATGTTCTAGCTAAATCTTCAATTCTTTAAGTACTTAGGGTAAGAGTATGCTTGAGTCCCAGTGATGTGCAAGACTTCAGCACATATTTATGTGATAAGTTGAACAACATTTTTGCTGACCTCCTCAATGATGATCTTATGCTTATATGTATGTAAAAAGATGCAAACTAGCTAATAGGGTACAATATGAGACAAGATAAGAAATATGGACATGAAATTAAGGGAAGAAAGAAAATCAGGCTTTCACAATCCTTTTCTGAGTCTTCCTGACATATGAGAGCACACAGGCTGCTCTCTGCTTTCTGAGTAGCAGTGTCCCAGAATAATCAGTGAGTAATTATTTAAGGTAAAGAAATAACTGGGTTTTGACTTGAGTCAAAGGAACACACTAGGATGTTTTTATCATGAATATTCATAACAAACAAGTTAAGGCATCCTTTTTATATGTCCTGGACTGAAACTTAGGAAAATCTAAAGCAAGAAAAATGAGTATTTTCATTCCATCCTTACACTATTCCATCTTGATTGTGAAGCTTGGAGGAGACAGAAAAGTAGATTGGTTTTTTTTGTTGTTTTTTTTTTTTAATGGATAGGTGACAATCAAATAAAAGCTCTCAATAATATACTGTTTTGATAAGGCATTGTACAGCATCCATTTTTATCTACAACCTGAACCTTCAAAATACAAAGTAATATCATTAGCAATTGATGTGTTTAAGATCACCTCCTGTTCATAAGACGAAATTTTGGTTCTGTCTATATATGTACTTCTACGAATGACCTGACACTGCTTGGCAGTTTTATCAATTGTCAAGAAGAAGGAATATGATGGAGTTTTAAGAAGAATAATAAACAGGATAAAGGATCACTTACTGATACTGTGTAGTCTAGACCACTTGGTAAAGTGGGGTTTAAATGCACAGTATACATGTATAGCCAAATGCACACAGGAACAAAGAATGTAGGAAATATAACCCATGTGAGGAAGTCTACTTCAACACTGGAAAGGAGTTTGTAGAGAGTTTGATATTCATAGTGGATTATCCGTTGGATACAGATATGCAATGCAATATAGCAGCTATAGATTTATACAGACCTGTAGACCTGTGAGCAGAGAAATATCAAGAAGTAGCAGGAAAGGCACTACCTTTGTCATCAGCACACTGGTAACAACCATTTGTTGTCTTAAATCATTTAGTCCACAACTGAAGGATTACAGCGGACAGAAAAGTGTTCAGAGAAAAGTAATTAGCATATTGGGCTAATGCAAACATTCATTTTATTGGCAGACTCAGGAATTCACCCTTTTTTTACTAGAAAGAGGATTGCATCACAGTTTGAATACTTGCATGCGGAACAAATGAAAGAAAGCTCCAGTCTTGCACACAAATGTAATCCAATAGCTTCAATTTTGAGCTGGATCAATTTGGTAAAGTTAGATTAACTGAGATCATGCATATGTTTCACTGTAAGGTCAAATAACCACAAAAATCGTGTACTCTGTGGTGAGTCCCTAGCAAAGTTTACATAAACAGTGTAGCTATTACTGGACTTACAATTATTACATTGTTGAAAATTACAATGTTGTTGTTTTTATCACCTCAACATTATTAATTTTCAGTCTTAATTTTAATGTAAGATCATCCTCTACATGGAAATTTCTTAAGATTTTTAATTTTTTTTTAAAAGATGTTGAATCACAGAATCATGGAATCACAGAATTGTCAGATTTGGAAAGGACCTCTAGAGATCATCTAGTCCAACTTCCCTGCTAAAGCAGGATTGCTCAGAGCACAGTACTCAGGACTGCATCCAGGTGGATCTTAAATATCTCCAGAGAAAGGGACTCCACAACCTCCCTGGCCAGCCTGTTCCAGGGCTCTGTCACCCCCACCATAGAGAAGTTTTTCCTCATATTCAAATAGAACTTTCAGTGTTCCAGCTTGTGTCCATTGCCCCTCGTCCTGTCACTGGTAACCACTGGGAAGAGTCCGGCTCCATCCTCTTTTAACTCACTGTTCAGATAGTTGTGAATATTAATAAAGTCTGCCCTCAGCCTTCTCCAAGCTAAAGAGTCCCAGCTCTCTCAGACGTTCTTCATCAGGGAGATGTTCCAATCCCTCCATTGTTTCTGTTGCACTATGCTGGACTCTCTCAGGTAGTTCCCTATGTCTCTTGAACTGGGGAGCCCAGAACTGACTCAAGATTCCAGTTGTGGCCAGAAGAGACATCTGAAGACTGTGCTATATTTACACATATAGGAAAAAAAAAAA
>VZRU01005724.1:112223-130161 GCA_013398155.1 Pedionomus torquatus | reverse complement strand
AAAATAGGAAAAAAAAAAAAAAAAAAAAAAAAAAAGAAAAAAAGGTGAATTTGTGGTTAATTCTATACTTTGTGCTGTGTAACAAAATTAACTAAACAAATCTTCATCTTTGGATTTTGCATGTTGAATAGAGTCTTGGGATTTCCTTAAAAATAAGAGAAATGTAAAAAAATATAATCTATATTTGTAGATATATAAGCAGAGGGGAGGAAATCATTATACTTTGTTTTTTGTGAATCTGTTTCTTGATGCTTTAAGTAGATCATTTGCATTAATATTTTGCAATATGGAAAAAAAGGCCCCACTTTGGCTTGTGGATGCTCATGCAGGGTCTATTTCAGTCTTCATAATTTAAATTATTTTTTCTGAATGAAAATATCCATTGCCAGTCAGTGCTCCCAGTCCCTTGTGGCTGCAGATACATAGTTCAGGAGAGTGCTGCTCTCCATGTGGGCATGTATATCTCTGTTCACAAAAGAGCTGCCTTTTGTGAGTGATTTGTGGCACAAGCATCTAAAGATCAGTTGTGATTACCCAGATGGTGACAGTGCTTTAGTCACACACTACAATGGATGCCCTCTGATTGATGAGTATGATAAGGTGTGTTGGCTGTTGATGATAATGTGCTTCTTAGGACTCCAAGTCTGCTATCAGTGAGTTATTAAAGTCCCCACTAGGGCAAAAATTTTGATAGTGTATTTACAGTACAAACCTTAAACCTTAAGAAAGTATTGTGGACTCAGCTGGACTTCCCCTCCCAGTATTAATGTAGAATATTGGACATTTCTTATTCCTTTATGTTTTAACATAAATTAGAGTAAATTTAATTGGAGTAAAAAATAATAAATTGGAGTAAAATTTAATTGGAGTAGATCCAGAATTAATTGTTTGAATAAAGAGAAAGGGCTGATACTGTCTTAACTAGGCAGTGACTATGTATGGTCTTTTCTATGCATTTTTGTTTGTGAAAAATAATTGCCCCACGGGTATTTCAGTATGAAGCAACAACACTCAACCTGTATACAACATATATGAGTTGAGCAATGTTTTCTTTTCTTTTAAAAGTGTTGACATTGATTTTTTAAGTACATGTAATGTAAACCACTCATTATTACCCACCTTTTATAAGCTACTGCTCATAAACTGCAAAGGCAGGATTCCATAAAACCCATTATGCAGTTACTACAATGCCCCACTGATCTAAAAGTTGCATGCATCTGCAAAACAGACAGACTATATCTCAATTTTCAGGTTTTCAGAAGTTTAAGAACAAAACCTTCTCTTCAGAAAAAAGCCAGATGTAACTTCAGTCTTAAGTTTTAACCTTTGAGACCCTTTCACATATTACTCAGCTATCAGCTGAAAGTGACATTTTGACACAAGCAGTAGGTAGTTGTGACATGTTAAATACCACCAAGTGCGAAGCTTTTCATTCTCTAGTGCATCCATGTTTTCTTTAAATGTAAAGCAAAGTGCAATCAGAAACTGCATGTCCTATATCATATACCGTTTAGTGTAGAAAAAGCTGGAGAAAAGTTGTTAAGAGATAAGAGCAATGTACCTCTGTATCAGCCTACTCCTGGATTACTTCAGAAACATTTCCCCACACTTCCTATACCAGAAAAGTGAAGATTTTAATTGGTGTATGAGAAAGGTCTGTTGGCTCATGTCAATATGAGGAGTTATCATCTTCTGCATAGATGGGGTAAGATTCAGTAGTTCCCAGGACACCACAAAAAACAGCCTGGTATAGATAAAACTAGTGGTAATAGGTACAACATTCAAATAAAGAGAAGTTGCCCAGAGAAGCTGTGACTGCCCCATCCCTGGAGGTGTTCAAGGCCAGGCTGGATGGGGCTTGGAGCAACCTGGTCTAGTGGGAGGTGTCCCTGCTCATGGCAGGGGGGTTGAAACTCGATGATCTTTGAGGACCCTTCCAACTTTAACCATACTATGATTCTATGAAAGAGAGTTCATTAGAGACAAAGGACTAATCTTACTCTGCTTTTACTAGATAAGTAAAACATGATCTCAAAGCTAGTTTCACCTTTCTTAGTAAATAGAGACATTTGGATAACAGACAGAATGATTCATCCCGCTTGTCTTTGGCATCTCTAACAATGGGAGGAAACTGAGATGATGCCTTAGACCTACTGTCTAACAAAAGTTAGGTCAGACAAATCCTGGCATGATATTATGATTAAATATATGTTGCATTCGTGTTTTAGCACAGCAATAAAATCTCAAGCATGCTGACATACACGTAGATAAGGTGAAAATCAGCCATGTCTTCAAGTCAATCATTGTTACACACCTCATGTTGTTGCACATGTTCTTCATGCAGCACAAGCTGCTGAATTCCAGTTACTTGCACAACACAGAAATTAGGTTTTATTAGTTGATCTTTTGCTGAAGAAAATAGGCAGGAAAGTATGTATATAAGTACAAGATAAATTATTGCTAATGCACTTCACTTTAATGATGGCGCTTAAGAAATTCTTAAGTAAGGCAAAGCTGCTGAGAAGAAAGACACACTGGGAGGAAAATACTTAAGTCCCAGCTACGTACACTGCTAGAGTTAAGATGTTTCACATTCTTCAAATTCAATCTTTGATCACATACACTATTAAACAAGAACTGTAAATAGTGAAACTGTTTATTGGACTAATATTGTGGCATCACTGAATGTTTACAGTACCACAGGGACCTTTTATCCTGACATCGCACTGCTACAGGTCCTGAAAACACTGTTCAGGTCTTAAAAGTATGCTTCTGGTACTTCTGTCCCAGCTTTAGGAGCTTTGTGAATCCAATAAGCCACATTTTCTTAGTGCAAGGCATAAATTCTATGTTATCTTACCCATGTTTTATGTCCCCTGGAGAGCTATATAGATCCTAACATAGAAAACTAGTAATTTACTATTTGCTGGCATAGTTTTAGACTACATAACCATCAAAGCTGACACAAGGGAGGTGGTATGAACACACAGCAGTGCAATCTTAGGTTGTACTAAACTGATCATGAAACCACAGGTTGCAGTTGCATTTCCAATCAACTTGATGAGGTAATCGGACAGACCTTCTCCATTGAAAGAGGGAAGCACTAGTCACTATAGCTCCCAGGTGTATGTTTGCACTGTTAACTTTGTGCCAACTGCAGCTGTTTCTTGAACCCACCATGAACTAATGCAACTAATTAACCTGTCAGAAAATGAACCATAATAAAGCAAACTAAGGACGGTTGAATTGCTTGAGCTCCTAGTCTGGAAGATGCTATAAATGTGAGGGCTCACATGAGTGTGACCATCTCTAACAGAGACTTTAGAAATCATTTCCTGTATTAGCATCAGTATCATTACCTCTATAATATTGAATTTTGTGGCTTTTAAGTATTTACAACTTTACTCTTCTGAAAAGTGTCACAAAAGGGATCCTTTAAAGATTATTGCATTTAATGAGGTTTTCTGGATAGTTAATGTCACACCACCATACCAGTCCCTCTACATTTTACTTATTAGGGACTATGAAAAACGTAATAATGGATACAGTCTTTGGAACTGCATGAGTTTGGTACTAGGTGTCAAATACAGATATTTAAAATCATTACTTAGAAGTACTGGCTTTTATACCCTGGACTTTGGAGGAAAATGATCTTCTTATTTATTCTAGCTTACACGTATCTGTCTGTCCTCCGTATTTACCAGGATCCAGTGAGCCAGTCTTTGCAGCCATTTCTGATGGGTTGGGTCTTTTAGTAACCTGGTGTAGCGGGATGTGTCCATGGCCATGACTGGAGGGTTGGAACTGGAAAATCTTTAAGGTCCATTCCAATTCCATTTCTTTTACTGTACTGAACACTGATTTGGCAATTTCATCAGTGTGGATAGATATTCAGAAGTTAACCAAAATCAATGGAGCATAAAAAAATCACCCAGTTTTTCACACTAGAGCCGTAGATTTTGTGTTCTTTCTAGTTAAGCACTAATGAGTGCAAATTCACTCTGTGAAGGCAAACACATGCACCCTGATAGACAAGTTCAAATCAATATGGCTCCAGTCATAGCAGAATTTGCAGCTTGAAGGTACAAACAACTAAATTGTAAGCGCTTGAAGAGATTCTCATCCCATTGTGCATCTTGAAGATAAAAGCAATGGTCCTAACACTATTGAAAAATAAAATAAAACAGAAGAGAGAGACATTATACTCAATGTATACCAGCGTATCTCTCCTCAGACTTTAAATTTTAAAAGTATTTTGGGATGTTTTCTGGGGGAAAAGGTAATGTCATGCATCTTGAATTTTGCAGCATCATTCTGTTTTCAATGTATTATGCAGTTTCATTTTTCCCAAAACTTTTCCTCCCTTAAAAGGGCAATAAATTTCTGTACAAAATAAGAGCAAAAGTTATCACCTGTCCTATAAATAAATAAATTAAATAAAAAGAATTAAAAAAAAATATTATGCTATCAGGGTGGTGAGACCCTGGAACAGGTTACCCAGAGAAGCTGTGGATGCCCCATCCCTGGAGGTGTTCAAGGCCAGGCTGGATGGCGCTTTGAGCAACCTGGTCTGTTGGGTGGTGTCCCTGCCCATGGCAGGGGGGTGGAACTCAATAATCTTTGGGATCCCTTCCAATCCAAAACATTCTATAATTCTATGGTTCAATGAATCAGAAATTCCTGAGAAATTATAAAATTCCAAATAAATATTAGATCAATATAGTGCAATATCATATTCTTTTTAAGTTACTGAATGTCATATCAGATTAATGAGCTATACTAGAAATGTATGACAAACAAATTCTTAATATATCATGAAGTTAATTTGCAAAAATGAAACAGAAAATTACTTCTTCAATGAGGTTGTCAAATTTTATTACCAATTTTTGGTTTTAATAATGTGAGATAAAATTTGTCAATTCAATAGCACATCCTGAAATGTGTCTCTTCTCTTTCAGAAACATACTATTATATAACTGCAGGAATTGTCATTAGAATGGTAAAATTATCATACACAGGAATACATTAAAAGTGATCACCAATTCCACCCCACTAGTTCCCCACCAAAAAAGTCTAAACTGTGAAATAAGACTTACTGTAACAGCAGCCCTTGAGAGCTGGTTTGGTGGGAGTTTTGTTTTGGTGGTTTTGTTGGGTTTTTTGGTTGTTTGTTTGTTGTTCCTCCCCAACCCCATCCCCTCCATCCATACTGTTTTTCAGTGATTTTATTTCAGGAAAGTTTTTGCTTTTTCAGCCAAAAACTGTCCTTTCCCATGACCATTATTATATACACAAAGCTCTTGCTGTTTTTAGATTTCCTAAGACAGCATAAATTCCTGTGAGGTCCCTTCAGTAGAAACATTCAAAGAAATTCCAAGAAGCCCTCAGTGAACTGGTATCAGTGTGATTCCTCTCATTTTAATTCTAGTTAAGTTAAAACATTTTTCCACTCTGATGGGTCATGGACTCCCTTCAGTTATTCAGCTGAGCAATACCAATGCAGCGCAGTGCTATGAGAGCTCAGCTGTTACAGAATATTGCAGTGTGCCACCTAGAAAACGGTAGCTGCCCGTTAAATTTGTTACCTGTGCAATATATGACTCTATTCATGGAGCATCATATTAAATTTAAGGTCTCCAATATCATCTTCAAAGCCATACACAAGTGGATCCAAATTTGTCCAGGACAGTAAACAGTGAGGGTTTTTTTTGAGTTTTCAACAGTAAACAGTGTGGTTTTTGAGTGTTTTTGGCATCTTCAACTCTTTGAAATAAAGAGTTTTGTTTGCTTGGTTTTTAAAAAAATAGTGTTAAGTTGGTGTAAACAGGAGATAAATATTTTTCTGGTGTTTTTACAAATATTTCAGGTGAACTTTCATAGCAAATCAGGACAAATTGACCAAAGCCCAGTGGAAAGAACAAAAACCTATTTACCATAAGAGAATTTCATGATTATTTTGGGTTTGATATCAAAGAAAGCCAAAATAATTTGATTTACTTCTGTAAGTCCTGTGTTTCAGCTGCTCATAATGACAAGAAGCACAAAATCATAAATATAATACTCTAAAGTTTATTCTTATTCCAGGTTAAGATGATCTATACCCCATACAAACTGAATTAATAATGGCACAAGAGTTTAATGTATATTTGCCTCAGGTGTGGAAAGCGAAGGAGGTGGCTGATAGATGTTAACACTTTTTGAAGGTTGTACAAGTGATGAGAATCATAATATGATTGCTGACTGGATGGAATGTGAAGTGTAAGCATATTGCTATGCAGTCGTTTGTAATATCTGTACAGAATACAAAGATGGAAGAGAAAATGGGTGAAAATGTCATGTTATGACAGAATTTGTGATTACAAACTAAAGCTCTCATATATTTCTCGGTGTATTTTTTCTTTTTCTTTCCAGACAGAATTTCATGCACATAAACTTCTGTAAGACAGGTAACCGGTCTATTTGCAAGTTACAATTACCTTTTAATGGAGTTCTATATTTCCCTAGTTTTCAGACAGGCTCATATGGTATGGATTAAAATACCAACAGGCAGATTCACATCAGGTTGAAATCATCAAGCTTAAATAGCAGCTATCAACAGTTTGCTGTCAAGAAACTAAGAAGATGCTTGATGTGGGTGGCCCTGCAGAGATCTGTCTTAAGTCCTGTGTAATTTAGTGGTTTCATTAACAACTTAGATGACTTATCAGCCTTGACACCCAACAGTAAGTGCTGCAAACCCTTTGGAGGACAAGTTGTGAATTTAAATTGATCCTGATACTTCGATGTAGTGGTCAGAAGTCTTTCAGATTAAATTCAACACAGTAAAGTAGAAAAACTACACACATAAATAAAAATAAATCAAAATATACAATGACAATAGCAACAAGGCTGGGAAAAATACAAATCTGGGATACAGAGGGCCAGAAGTGTGTCTAAATAAGCAACTACTGCTGATGAAAAGACAAATGAAATGTTATTTTTTTGTACATTAGCAAGCATGTTGCAAGCAGAAAAGGAGGTGGAAGTATAATTATTCCTCTCTAAATAGCATAGCTACAGAACTAATTCCAGTTTTAGATGCTGTTAAAATCTGGGGGAAAACTGGAAGCAAGCAGAAGAAAATAAAACTTCAACAAAGCAGGCAGAAGGCATGAATCGAAAATCTGGAGGACAAGGTTTGTTTTATTTTAAAAATAGAAGACTGCGTGCCTGGAGAGGAAGGAAAAAGAAGTCCAGGAGCCTTTATAAGAGTCTTCCAAGCTGAAAATTTTTCTTATAAGAAGGATAGTGATTTTCTGTGTCTTCGGTGTTCTGATTACAAGAATAAGAAGTTACAAATTTTATTTTCAGAAATGATAGTTTATTTTAGGCATCAGGAAAACTCTCAACTTCTTAGACATGTATTACTTGATCTTCTCTGGGAGTGAAGACTTGGCCCAGATGGTCACTCTTTTTTCCTGTGTTTCTAGGGATTTGTATATTTTGCAATAAGTCTACTTATCATTAAACCAAAATGTAATATAATGAAAATATATACATCTTCTTTTATTTACATATAGGGCCAGAAAGGTTAACTATGTATATATACATATTCTCAGCAATTCTTAAGCAGGCTGCTAAAATAGATGGAGTTACAAAACTTCTTTAATAATTCCTATAAAATCTGCCACAGTATGGAGATTTTTCAGACTTTTCATGACATTTTACTCCAAGATGCATTTTCAGGGAAAATGGAAAATGAATACATTTGAAAATGTCAAAGTAAGTTGAGATAATCTCTTTTTCTGCCTATTGTTACAGATTTTATAACTGTCTAATAGTTGCTTTCATCTTGACAATTCATTAATTGTCAGTATAGAAATCTTAAAATAAGGATTGTTAAAAGCATTCTCATCTCTACAAATTTTGTACCAAAAAGGAAAGGTTTTAAAAATCACAAAGCAGGAAAGCTTGTGAAAGTTTTTCTTCCATTATAGATTAAGCAACTCAAACACTCAGTAATTAAAAATTGACATCAATATTAAAAATAAAATTACAGAATTCAGTTTACAGAAAAAAGAAGAGTGGAAAGATTAAAAGTGGAAATAAGATCTATTCTTCTACCCAAGACTCAAAAGCTTACTTATCTATCTACCCACCTTCCCTTTCTTCTCTTTTAACAGAGAAGCATAGCTGTACCCAGGAGCTGGTTTGGCCTGTGTTGAGTCAGAGACCTTACGAGTAATGGCCTGATACTGCATTTTTGGATTTGAGTAGGATCAAATGCAATTTTTTTCTCAGCTAAGTCACAAGTAGTGCTTCCCCTGAGGGAAGAACGGGGCTTGGAAGCTGAAATGTGAGCAAGAGAATGAATGATGAGTGAATGGAAAAACAGTCCTCCCTCAGGCTTGTATGCTAGGTAAATATACTTGAATGGGCTTGCCAAAACCCAGTTTACATCACATATCTTGGTTCTTGAGTCTTTACAAGCTAATTTTCACTATGGATTTCTCTTTTTCTCTGCCAAGTATATTTATAAAACAACATCTTGTTCTCAGTCTCAGCAGTACTCACATACCACTTCACAAGTTGTCAAAAGCTTAGTCAAGCACTAAGGAAACCCAAACTCAAATAATTAAGTTAAACTCAGAACAAGTGTTGTCAGACGGTGTTTAGACTGAAGTTTGTTACCTCTTTCAGATAGAATCATAGAATCATACAGGCTTGAAGGGACCTCCAAAGGTCATCTAGTCCAACCTCCCTGCAGTCTCAGGGACACAACCAGCTAGACCAGGTTGCCCAGAGCCTCATTGAGCTTCACCTTGAATATCTCCAGGGAAGGAGCCTCAACCACCTCCCTGGACAACCTGGTCCAGTGTTCCACCACCCTCATAGTAAAGAATTTGTTACTAATATCCAATCTAAATCTGCTTTTCTCTAACTTAAAGCCACATTGCCCCTTGTGATAGGAAGGGCCTGAAAGCTTATGCTTTTATCAATTATACTAGCTGGTCTAAAAAAAAAAAAAAATTGTATGTATTTTTCCTTGTAAAACCTTGCCTCAACAAAGGAAAAAAAGTCATTGCAGAGATTGAAGTTGGCCAAAGTGACAAAAACCTGAAAATTAACAGTAAAGCCTTTTAATATCCAAAAGCAGGAAAAAATGATACCTGGATAAAAGATTAGAAGGTTGCTCTCATTCATTTTTCTAGCACTCATTCTTCTAGCCAAGGCTTGATTTGAGTAGTGCTTGTTGCAATGGTTTTCTTCTGCAATTGCAGAAGACTACATCAAAGTGTGTCACAAACCTGGGCCAGGGCAGAAAAAAACATCCAACTCTTTTTCTAAACTTTTTCTTAAAAATCCTTCAGTGTTATTAGAACTGGGTTTCTGGCCCGTTTTCATCTACTGTTCACTATGCTGCAATGACACGAGTCAAATTTCTATTTATGTCATAGTGAGGGTTCTGTTTCATGCGAGTACAAGGTGCAAGATCCACTACTCATGTTTCATTGATGGCTGTAACCTGATAGCACCAGAAAGTGAGGAAGAACGTTACACTCTTTCAAAAGAAGTATGAACAAATTCCTGTGCAAAGGGACTGCTTTGAGAACTGGAATAAATTGCCAATACTTAGATCACTGTTAGAAGCTGGTTTTCTTTCAGTGGTGCAGAACTGCCTGCTCTGTCTCTGGCTTTTTTTTACTAGTCTTGTTGTCCACGGGCTTACTTACCCACAGTGGAAATGATAGGGTAAATGATTCCCTGAAAAATAACATCTATGGGTTTAGATTGTTTTTTTTTCAGTCAGATCTAATTCACTCTACAAGTGCACAAACATTTGTGCTGTACATTGGAAGAGATGAAAAGACACAGGGAGGTCCTGGGGAGCACCAGCTGCTAGTGCACTGCTGTGGAAGAGTGTTTAAACTATCTATTTAATATTTGAATTTAAAGGAGCTCTTCTCTTCTAGTTTTTTACCTGGTAACATCTGGCTCAATCATTCAGGAAGCTTTTTTCCCTTTTTTTTTCTTTTAAAAATTAAGGATAAATGTGAATGAAAACATCAGAGTTATTAAGCCATAAAAATGGCTTAATTATTGCTTGATAAATAAAAATAGATTTAGGTCTATAACTCTTTTCAGTTATGCTCATATATAAAAGATTATGTCTTTTTTAAATTTAGAAATTTTTTTTCCTTGTGAACATAAAAGCGGAAACTAACATGGCCGTTGTAGTTTCACAGTAGAATACCAAAAGATTTTCTGCATTGTCTGAATAATGCATCAAAATTAGGATAGAACACTCCAAAGATGTTCGCAAATGAACTTGTGCAAGGTGTGGTGGACTGAATTTTCTGGGCTGCCTTATGAGGACCTGAACAGCTCTCCAAAAGTGTATTCTGAATTCATAAACACCCATTGCCAAAGAGGGCAGTAAAATATAATTTCATAGCAATACAAAGTGCATGTGACAACGCTCAGGTTTTAAACAGGCTCTCTGTAGTAGGTGTTATATTTTCTAGCATTTTATTGCTTCATTGTGACAGCATTAGTCACTCAGAGAATATAATGTGGTTAAGAACAGGAAGAGTCTTATAATTATAAAGTGTCCAATTACTCTATAGATATTTAATTGGCATAGCAAGGATTATGATGAATTTATCTACAGTCCATGTGATTCATTGTATTTACACTGAAATTTATCATTACTTAATCCCTACTTAAATGATAGTATTGGCATTATTTGTTTAAATTGTTCCTGTGACCAATCTCACTGCTTTGCATGGGCCTCTTGTTCCCTGGGGCTCTGTACTGGGGACAGTTCTCTTTAATATCTTTATCAAATATCTGGATGAGGGGATTGAGTGCACCCTCAGAAAGTTTGCAGATGACACCAAATTGGGCAGGAGTGTTGATCTGCCTGAGGGTAGGAAGGCTCTACAGAGGAACCTGGACAGAATGGACCAGTAGGCCAAGGCCAACTCCATGAGTTTCAATAAGGCCAAGTGCCGGGTCCTGCACTTGGGTCACAACAGCTGAATGCAGTGCCACAGGTTTGGGGAAGAGCGGATGGAGAGCTGTGTGGCCAAAAAGGACCTGAGAGTATTGGTTGACTGTTGGCTGAACATGAGCCAGCAATGTGCCTGGGTGGCCAAGAAGACCAACAGCATCCTTCCCTGTGACAGAATAACGTGGCCAGCAGGACTAGAGAAGCCCGCACTAGAGTGCAGCTGAGTCTCAAATTCAATTTTAGGCTGCTCACTAAAAGAAAGACACTGAGATGCTGGAATGTGTCCAGAAAAGAGCAACAAAGCTGGTGAAGGGTCTAGAGCACAGGTCTTCTGAGGAGCAGCTGAGGGAACTGGGTTTGCTTAACCTGAAGAAAAGGAGGTTGAGTGGAGACTTCATCAGTCTCTACAACTACCTGAAAGGAGGTTGTAGCCAGGTGCAGATCAGTCTCTTCTCCCAGGTAACAAGCAATAGAACAAGAGGAAATGGCCTCTTTGTTTGCCAGTTGCACCATGGAAGGTTCAGATTGGATATTAGAAAAAATTTAAGGAGTAAAAATGCAAATAAAATAATAACTATATTCAAGAGAAAAACTTCAAACAAGCACACAGCTTGTTTTTTTTTTATATATCTTTCTATAATTTCATAAAAAACAACCAGCTTTATGGTTAAATGCATTAGGACTACATTCTTGTTTTCCTTTGTCATTACTTATTGCCCATCAACACAGCACCAGTTGCTCCAGTATTAACATGAACACCAGAGCCTCAGCTTTCAATGGAATTCTTCCTATTGCAGCAGGAATATACAATAGGACAGAGAGTCACTTCATTCAACTTCAGAATGGGTGAATTAGCAAATCACCGGTGACATATCAACCTCCCTTTTGTCGTAGCAACTAAACTACAGAGGGTGTATTTAATAAAAGAAATAAATAAATATCCAACCCCCCACAACTGAATATAAAGACAGAGGTAGTTTTAATGTTTTCTCATGATCTGTGGAATTATTTGTAACTAGTATTATAAGAAATACCCATAAACTGTTCTTAAAAAAAAATACATGCCTCCTATAATGTTATTTTACTGGCAGTCTGAATGAGTATAACATTTCACTTTAAGGCTCCTGGGAATGCTAAGAAATCTCAATTTATTAATATGGGGCATATAGGGTTCTCACTATATGGAATTTCTTGACTCCAGGGGTGAGGACGGATCAAGGTAATCCCCATCTGTAAACTAGAGGTATTAATAATTTATTAAATTTTATGTTATGTTATATTAAGACCAAAATTATTTACATATTTTAATGATGTATCATGAAATCTGTACCAATGATATTCTGTCACATGATTTAAATCCACCAGAACCCTGAACAGAAAACATGCGATGTGTAGGTATGAAGTCTGAGTAAGGGGTGCAGGCAGCCATTTCATTAACTACAGCTTGGGTGATGGAGCTGCTTCCACATTCACAGATTTATTGTTCTTGCCCTCACCACTTTGGACCACCTAAAAGTTCAGCAGAAGATTTTATCATTATTCAAAAGGGAGTTTTGTACTCTCACCTATCTAAAAACTAATCAGCTGTTTAGACTGTGAAATGTTCAGATCAAGACTGTGTCTTTGTTTTGCCCAGTTCATATATTCTGGTGAAAATTAATTTTTATTTTTGCTTCTTCTGCCAATGATCTCCAAACTAGATCATTATCCTTACTGACAGCTATGAATTAGCCTAATCAAAACATTATTTCTCATATGAATATTTGAGCTCACAATCTGTCAGAAGCTGAACTCAACAATCACCTCTGGGGTCGCAGGATGACCTTGTCCCTCTGTGTTGCAGTGAGCTAACTAAGCCAAGCACAATATTTGTTTTTGATGCTCTCTTGAGGGGGTTTCCCACAGAAATTACTAATCATTCTTTGTCCACCCAGAAGCAATTGGATATTAATGGATGTTGTACCTGGCTTAAAAGAACAAGTGGTCCTTTAAGTCAACTGTGTCGCTAGTCACTAGCATCATACGCCATGATGGGAAAGGTAGTACCTGAGATACCAAAGTATGTGTCATCAATAGAACTACTTGTGTTGAATGTGACCATGGAACTAGAATTTCCTCAAGTCTGTTTGCCAGTGGAAATAATGTAGAAAGAATATTTATGTATGAAAAACTGCAGTTAGCAGTAGGTTGTGTTGTTAGACCTACATCTACCAAGACACTTCAATTTGATTTAGTGAACGTTAAATCAGCTGCTCTAAAACAAGTAAAGACTGACCCATGTCAAGCATAGTAAGCAAATCCTGGAGCAAATGCCACCAAGATCTTGGAATGTTTGATTGGTATAGTGTGTGGATTACAATTTACCATTTTTATTCCATGTTTTAAAAGAGGGACAGGCAGTGAAATTGCTGTTTCCTTTGTATTGGGACTGCTGCAAAAAGTCATACTTCAAAATACTTTAAAATCTCCTTTTCTGTGTATGTTTGTTATTTCTTGGTTAAGCACTTTACTTCTTGGTTAAAATTTTGAGTACCTTTCATAGAATGTGCCAGCACATATGAAATTATTGCTGACATTTGACTTGAATTATATAGTATATTCCTATTTCCTTGCACAGTAATAACACTGTAGTGCTATTGGTATCCTTAAGCTTTGCTTTTTCATTTTTTAAAAACAAATAAACAAACAACCAAAACTAACCAAACAAACAAAAGAATCCTCATCTTGCATTACTTTTAAGAAAGTATTTCAAAGCCAAAAAAGTGCAGATACCAATTTGACCATATTTAAAGAAACACTGTTGAGAAGTAAACCTCCTAAAAATGTAAGAAACAGTATGAAACGGTGCATCTGCAGTATTTCATAACAGGTGAAAGCATCCAGATCCCAGTGGAAAGATGTCATAGATTTCTGACTGATTTCTAAATGATTTTGATGGCTCTCAGATTTTTATTTTTTTTTTTGAGAAGAAGCTCTGAAAATGAAAAAATGCTTCAAATTTTCTAGAGTTACTAAATAAACGTATTTAATCCAAGAAATGAAAATTCTTAATAAAATATTTGCAGTGCTTTAATAAGTATGGCAGATTCTCAGACTTCATATCTCTCATGTAGTTTTTTCCTTTAAATTGATATAAAGAAAACCACAATAAATATAATATTCTCCTTTTAAAATCCTTCTTGCCTGCTCTGATTTAAAGCATTCCATGACTTCATCGGCTACAACTGTTATATGCGGTACGTGACTGCCTGAATACAGTAATTAAGAGAGGTAGGCTACTTTCAAATTAAAAGGAACAAGAACCTTTTTGAAACATATTCCCCAAAGTGTTTATTAAAGGAGCAAACTATTTCATTTACACTGGTACAAATTGTGTGGGCATCTAGTATAGCATATCTATTGGATTTTGTCGATCGTAAAATCCTCTCCTCCTCCTGGTTTTTGTAAGACTCTTTTCTGAGCTTCATAAATTCCTGCAAGTTGCTCCACACATTCCATAAATACCTATTACTTTTAATTATAATTTTTATTCCAGCAGTCCTTTAGAGACTCACTCTGGAACCAGGGACTAATGAAGTGTCTATAAACAAAACACTATTGAAAACACAGACATGGTCTTACAGGTCTTAAAATCAAAGGCATCAATCTTGCAAAGGCTTGTGCATGTTTTTAGCCTTATGTATCATGAACAAAGCCAGGCCTATGCTATAATGTTTTGTGAACGCAGGTCTGTCAGTTAGGAATAGAAGGGAAAAACCTTACCTCCAGCTAACACTCATGCCAGCAAAGCTTACTGCAACTCTCAAAACTGAGCTCAATATATGTTATGGGAGGATATGTCACACTTATGTAGATAGAAAAATTCTTCAGTTGCTGTCAAATTTCCATTTGAACATGTTGACAACAGGCTCTTCATTTCATATCACATTTGCCTTTAATTAAGAAAAACATAAACAAGATAATAATGTTATTTCATTGCAAAATTAAAATTTCCTTTTATTAAAGTTTGGGGTTTTTTTCTTTGTTATAACAATACCCCATACCCATTCTATGAAAAATAATTAACTTAAAAATAGCTTGACATTTATGAAATGTGTATAATTTGAACAATTAATAGTAATTTTCACAATTTTCAATGCAATTTTCACATGCTGATCAGCATCAGTATGACAGTAATCACTAACTGTACACTGCACTTCCACATATTTCAATGTAATATAAATATGATCTTATTTTTTAAAGAAACCCATCAAGGTCAGGGGGTTTTGTTTGCAGATACTCCATTTAAAGTATTACAAATACCTATCACTGTCTAAAAATAAACAGCATTTTCAAAATAAAAATTCTGCCCTCAGGGGTGGTTTAGAAATAATCTGCAGGTAAAACCAATACTTGATTAATAGAAATTTACTGAAATTGAGATCAAACTCATATTACTATATTTACTGTGTTTTCCTAATTTTTCCAAGCAGGAGTCATTCATGTGCAGAGTTCTTCAAAACCTCCATGTGTCCTAACTCCTCCAGTAAGTAACACTTTTTAAAGTCAGCAGCTTTATTTTCCTGGGTAGGTAGTTAATGGCTGCTCTGTCTGTGAGCATTTTATTTTATCCCATTTTGTTCTCTGTAGCTTCCTGTAGTCCTGTAGTCATAGACCTCAAGGATTTCCCAGTGAATTACTAGAATACAAACAGGCAGTGTTTTATGTGCATTTAATATACATTAATATATATATATATATATAAAAATATATATATGTACACATATATGCCTCCACATTTACTGTTTAATAAAACATATAACATTGTACAAATACAGCAATCTTCAAATATGATAATTTGGTAAGGAAGACTGTTCAAGCCCAAAATCCCTGCAGAATTTTGCCCTGGTTTTGGAATAACTCTGGAATAAACTATATCTTCTTCTTATGCATTTCTTTTGTTTTAGAACTTGGGGGTTAGTATACTTGCAATTTCATGTGCATTGCCAGCTGTCAGATAAATTGCAGACTGAAGATCTTTACCTCAATTAAATCAACAGAGAAGAATCAAACTATCAAGAGGCTCAAGTATTATTTTTCCTGTGACACAAAAGAGGAAGAGTTCTGGGAATCCCTCACAATCTAAATTCTTTCCAAGATATTAGAAGAAGTTTTCAAACCCCTTTTTGGGCTAGGTAATCATCTGCAAAGTAAAATGATCTTTGATTAAATTTTCCTAGAACAGGTATTTGGTTTTCCAGAAATGTCCTAAATTCAGACATCTGCATAAAATGGTGGACTAACAAATGAAGAGGTAGGAACAAAAATTGCTTATACAAAGGGACTCATTCTGAAAGATGTGCTTGCCTGCATATTGAGCAAGTCAATGGATTTTCCTTCAGAAGATTTAATTTTCCTTTCTATATATTTGCATCATAAATTTCCATCATAAATAAATATGTATCTGAGTATCAATCTGCCACTTGACCCACTCCTTATATATTCTTAAATATTTGCACTGTAATAAAAACAAAACAAAACAAAAAAAAACTAAAACAAAAAACCCCCAACTCTTCCCAGTCTGAAGATTTTACAAATCTTCAGTTAGAATAAACTAAACAGCTTTTCCAAGATGGTATTTCAACTCCTTTCTTGATGTTCCCATTGCCTTCAGGATATATGTATCCTGAAGAACTCTGTAACACTGGCCTATGTTCCCTGCTGTGTTGGGTTTGGGAATCTTGATTTAGGGTTGGGTTTTGGGTTTGGATTTTGTGAGGTTTTTTGAGTAAATGTTCATGATAGCTTCTGTTTTATGTAGCTTTACTGAAGTGATAGGGTGCCCTGGTGGTGCCCAGATTTTCTTTGTCAATAAATGAAAGATATAATAGTAACCTGCTAAGCATCTGCTTGCTCAGTGATTTGAGCTGTATAGTTGCTGTCCTGAAATTGTCCTGGCTGGTTGCAGTCCAATAGCACTGCCTGCAATTGCTGTTGTTATCACTGCCATTATTACTACAGGGTGAAGTTCACCCTGATGCAGAGGACAGTACAAGGTCAATTTGTTTATGAAATCCTACATCAGCCTTTTCTGACACTGTTGAGGGAGACTGAAATTGTGCGCAGCTCATGTACTTTCTCCTTATAGACAATTGCATGTAGCCCATGTCTATTTTTGAGCATTTTAAATCTGTAAAAGATCTGCTATTTTTCTAGGGGGGAAGAACAAAGTGATGAACAAAATTCAGCATTCTGTGTGATCCTATGCAAAAAGAAAAAAAAAAAGAAAAAGAAAAAAAAAGAAAAAGAAAAAGAAAAAGAAAAAGAAAAAGAAAAAGAAAAAGAAAAAGAAAAAGAAAAAGAAAAAGAAAAAGAAAAAGAAAAAGAAAAAGAAAAAGAAAAAGAAAAAGAAAAAGAAAAAGAAAAAGAAAAAGAAAAAGAAAAAGAAAAAGAAAAAGAAAAAGAAAAAGAAAAAGAAAAAGAAAAAGAAAAAGAAAAAGAAAAAGAAAAAGAAAAAGAAAAAGAAAAAGAAAAAGAAAAAGAAAAAGAAAAAGAAAAAGAAAAAGAAAAAGAAAAAGAAAAAGAAAAAGAAAAAGAAAAAGAAAAAGAAAAAGAAAAAGAAAAAGAAAAAGAAAAAGAAAAAGAAAAAGAAAAAGAAAAAGAAAAAGAAAAAGAAAAAGAAAAAGAAAAAGAAAAAGAAAAAGAAAAAGAAAAAGAAAAAGAAAAAGAAAAAGAAAAAGAAAAAGAAAAAGAAAAAGAAAAAGAAAAAGAAAAAGAAAAAGAAAAAGAAAAAGAAAAAGAAAAAGAAAAAGAAAAAGAAAAAGAAAAAGAAAAAGAAAAAGAAAAAGAAAAAGAAAAAGAAAAAGAAAAAGAAAAAGAAAAAGAAAAAGAAAAAGAAAAAGAAAAAGAAAAAGAAAAAGAAAAAGAAAAAGAAAAAGAAAAAGAAAAAGAAAAAGAAAAAGAAAA
>VZRU01005724.1:87490-111688 GCA_013398155.1 Pedionomus torquatus | reverse complement strand
TATATATATATATACATATATATATATATATTACAACCTGAGCTGCTTAAGCTTCAGCTTGATTTATGTACATTTTTTTATTGCTCTGCGCTTTGGGTCATATGATGAATTTTATAGACTTTTTTTTAATGTACGTGACTAGTGAATTCTGATTATCTGAACAAAATCAGAGTGGCATCAGCCGCTAGAGATACATATCTGAGGTTGCAACCTTACCTTTCACATTCCTGCTCTTTTGAACACTTTCATGTTCTCCATTCTGCTTTCTATTATCACTGGAAAATAGTAAATGATATATTCATGAGATTGAGCTGTGTTAAATATGCATAGTAGGGAAGAATAGAAACATTTTGTTAAATGTCAGAGCATACTCTTCATGTTCAATATGCAGTTTTTATAACAAAGAGAATCTATTCCTACTTGTGTCACCTGTAAGACATGCTTTTGAGTTGAGATCTCATCATGCCCTTTCTGCTCTGAAGTTGAAAGTGAACTTCATTTGCACAGTCACACCAGCTATGGTGTCTTATAAAGTTTATTTTAGTGTATACTGAACAAAAACATCTCACAAACAGGAGATATTATATTGGAAACAGGAGAATGGTTACACAAAAAGTGGCAAATCTAGCAATATACTCTGAGATAGTTCTACATTATTACAATATAACTGTACTTCTGTCTCCTCTCTTAGTCCCTCAGGGTTACTTGGAAGAAGAAGACTGTTGCTTCTCACTGATTAGTAATTGCATTCTCTCTTTTCATATGGAACAAAAGTAGACCACCTTAAGTACAAAGATATGGTTTTATTTACAGGTACGATGTGGAGCTGAGGGTGAGCTCACTCAATATATTCAATGTGAGAAAGCTGCCCAAGAGAAAATTCCTCTTTTAGTAAAGTGCATTTATTTACAAATTTTGAAAATATACAACCTCCCAAATTTTATGGAATTTCTCACATATGAGAAAGGTATGAGATCAGATTCAGTTAAGGAATGACTCACCATGAAATTTCTGCTGCCAAAGAGTTTGAAGACCAGATTAGGTAACCATTTGTCAGATTATCGTTGTGTTTGTGCATGAGTATTTGTTGTCCCAGCTACATCACTGAGGAACAAATAGTTCTCCAGACAGGGAGACAGTTTTTTATGTGATTGTTTTGTAATTGTGCTTGCAGACAGTCCATCTTAACAGGTTTCAGAAGCGTTTGATTTTCCACGTGGTCTTTTTGACAGTTCTACATTTCAGACATTTGAAACAAGAACTAAAAATCAAATTTTTATGACACAACTGTGAATCAGAGCAAACTGTTTTCCATTCTTCAAAAGGAGACAAAAGAGGAGGGTCTCTGTAAGACATAGTCTGGTGTTGGCAGGGCTTCTGTCTTTACAACAAACGACCTTACTATAGTATTCATTATATGAATATTAGGCCCCAGCAAATTGATCGACTAGCCTGGGATATCAAGTATTTGTGGTACAAGTCTCAAACTGTCATAGAAATTAGACTGCAAAGGGCCATATTTCTAATCTCATCCCTCATCTTTGGCTCCATGAACACATATTTTTTAAGTCAGCAAGGAAAATCTTGATATAGATCTCATTTTCCAGATATTCTTCCAACACAGTCAGTTAAGAGAGATTGATATAAGACATCAGTGTCCAAAGGGTAAGAACAATCAAACACTTTTCTGGTGGCTAATAAGACTCTAGAACATGAACAAGGGAAAAAGGGACAGATCAACTGTTTCTTACTGTTCCATTAGTCTAATGAACTTTCTAGAGTAAGAAACACCATCTTTGTCGGTGTGCTGGAGACTGTGGCCCAAGGCAAATCACTGTCCCTGTTTGATAATCACCATAACCCTGATTTAAGCTTCGAGTGTTGCTTCTGCAGGGTATGAATAACACCATTGGTCTTGATGTATATCTATAAAATTTTAACTGTATGTTTAAAATGCTAAATTATGAGCTGCAGAACTTTAAGTAGTGCCATCTTAGCTCCCAATGCCAGCTCCTATGAGATTATTAGAGACAGTGTGTTTTCCAAGCAATTAAGTTTATTCATAATTGGAAAACAATTCTGAGTCACTTCCGCACAGCAATGATGTGCAATGTTTGAGATTATGAATGAGCAATTATCATATCACATCCAATGAATTATAGATTTTAACTGACAGAGAAATAGATGTCTAATTTGTTATTAAGTATTTAAACAAATAACTACAAGAAGAGACAAATGCTTACAGAAAAAAAAAAGCAAGTTTTATTCCTACAGCATTGCATATTCAGGTAACAGTTGAGTGCCTTCTTTTAAGTAACTGTGTAGACAGGAATTAGAAACAAATGTGTATTCTGGTTAATTTCTTTTGGGGCTAAAATAAATGAGTTTGCTAAAAACATAACAAGTAAACTAAGGTGATTCGTGAATGTAGTTACAAGCATAGGAAAAGAAATCTGCCTTCAGCCCATGATGTGCATGATCATGACTCAGATCAACNAAAGAAAAAGAAAAAGAAAAAGAAAAAGATATGTAAGTCAGGGTTAAATATGTCCCCTGATTGCACATGAGAAAACAACTAGCAGAAGTAAAACACAAACATAGTGAAACTAAGAAAGCAAGAAACAATGCAGCAATTCTGAAACAAATTTAACCTTAAACCCATCAAAACAATAGCTTTAAAAATTGCACCGATATCCCTAAAGGAGAGACAATAGGCAAAACACACTCTAGATACATTGATTTTACTCTCTCAAAGTTACCTTAGAGACTATCTATCTTCCCAAACCACAGGCTGCAAGAAGAATAAAGAGAACAAAACTGAAAAAACCCAAGCCAAACCATCTATCCAACCAAGCAAACAAACTTCCCCAAAAAAGAAAGCAGATAAAGAACCTCCCCCACCAAAAAAAACCCAAACTAACTCAAAAGAAACAAACAAGAAAGAAGTTTAGATAAATGATTATCATTAATGGTGGGCTGAAATACAGAACTTATAGATTGCAAATAGAAAAGTCATGTTCTCCCAAATAATACCCTTGGCAAATGCTAGCCCAGACTTGCTTCTCCACTCTGTCTAATCAGCCCATTCTGAGTCATGAGTCATGAAAATGATGTTTCTGTAGTTACTGAATGCATAATTTATTCTGTGTATCTATCATCTCTTTGCAAACAAACAATGCCTTACACATGCACAATCTTTATAGGTCAATGACACTGGGCTTAATCCATCTACATTGCAAAATATGTTTTATGTACGGTGTTGTAGTTTTCATTTCTTTCTTGCCTGAGGCATACTCAGAAGTGGTATAGTCCTGAACTGATATCAAAACAAATGTTTGGATGCTCATTATATTTTTCATCATCTGCATTTCTTTAATATTTTTAGTGTGAAAGAGATCAAATTGTATCACTAGTTATTTTCTTTAATTTTCCAGTGGTCACCATAAGTTAATATGCCCCATTTAAGGCTAGTGAATTGAACAATGAGCTCAGTAACAGATTTTGCATTGTTTGAATTGCATTTTATTTACTGCTCATGAAAAAAACATAAGATTTCATAGGTTTTTGTTCAGAAAACTTGCAATTTTTCTTTTCTTTTTTTTTTTTTTTTTTCCCCCGGGGTTTTGGTACTCACTTCGAGAGCAGAAATTGTTCACTCTGCCATATTGAATGACAGCTGCAGTAAACTTTTCAGAGGAGAGACATGAAAGATGAAGTAACAACTCCTTCTGTAACCATTCCATTAGAAAAAAGTTTAGCCAAATTTGGAAGACATAACCTGGAGGTCTTAAGAACGTACCCAGCACATATATATATATATATATATACATATATATATATATATTACAACCTGAGCTGCTTAAGCTTCAGCTTGATTTATGTACATTTTTTTATTGCTCTGCGCTTTGGGTCATATGATGAATTTTATAGACTTTTTTTTAATGTACGTGACTAGTGAATTCTGATTATCTGAACAAAATCAGAGTGGCATCAGCCGCTAGAGATACATATCTGAGGTTGCAACCTTACCTTTCACATTCCTGCTCTTTTGAACACTTTCATGTTCTCCATTCTGCTTTCTATTATCACTGGAAAATAGTAAATGATATATTCATGAGATTGAGCTGTGTTAAATATGCATAGTAGGGAAGAATAGAAACATTTTGTTAAATGTCAGAGCATACTCTTCATGTTCAATATGCAGTTTTTATAACAAAGAGAATCTATTCCTACTTGTGTCACCTGTAAGACATGCTTTTGAGTTGAGATCTCATCATGCCCTTTCTGCTCTGAAGTTGAAAGTGAACTTCATTTGCACAGTCACACCAGCTATGGTGTCTTATAAAGTTTATTTTAGTGTATACTGAACAAAAACATCTCACAAACAGGAGATATTATATTGGAAACAGGAGAATGGTTACACAAAAAGTGGCAAATCTAGCAATATACTCTGAGATAGTTCTACATTATTACAATATAACTGTACTTCTGTCTCCTCTCTTAGTCCCTCAGGGTTACTTGGAAGAAGAAGACTGTTGCTTCTCACTGATTAGTAATTGCATTCTCTCTTTTCATATGGAACAAAAGTAGACCACCTTAAGTACAAAGATATGGTTTTATTTACAGGTACGATGTGGAGCTGAGGGTGAGCTCACTCAATATATTCAATGTGAGAAAGCTGCCCAAGAGAAAATTCCTCTTTTAGTAAAGTGCATTTATTTACAAATTTTGAAAATATACAACCTCCCAAATTTTATGGAATTTCTCACATATGAGAAAGGTATGAGATCAGATTCAGTTAAGGAATGACTCACCATGAAATTTCTGCTGCCAAAGAGTTTGAAGACCAGATTAGGTAACCATTTGTCAGATTATCGTTGTGTTTGTGCATGAGTATTTGTTGTCCCAGCTACATCACTGAGGAACAAATAGTTCTCCAGACAGGGAGACAGTTTTTTATGTGATTGTTTTGTAATTGTGCTTGCAGACAGTCCATCTTAACAGGTTTCAGAAGCGTTTGATTTTCCACGTGGTCTTTTTGACAGTTCTACATTTCAGACATTTGAAACAAGAACTAAAAATCAAATTTTTATGACACAACTGTGAATCAGAGCAAACTGTTTTCCATTCTTCAAAAGGAGACAAAAGAGGAGGGTCTCTGTAAGACATAGTCTGGTGTTGGCAGGGCTTCTGTCTTTACAACAAACGACCTTACTATAGTATTCATTATATGAATATTAGGCCCCAGCAAATTGATCGACTAGCCTGGGATATCAAGTATTTGTGGTACAAGTCTCAAACTGTCATAGAAATTAGACTGCAAAGGGCCATATTTCTAATCTCATCCCTCATCTTTGGCTCCATGAACACATATTTTTTAAGTCAGCAAGGAAAATCTTGATATAGATCTCATTTTCCAGATATTCTTCCAACACAGTCAGTTAAGAGAGATTGATATAAGACATCAGTGTCCAAAGGGTAAGAACAATCAAACACTTTTCTGGTGGCTAATAAGACTCTAGAACATGAACAAGGGAAAAAGGGACAGATCAACTGTTTCTTACTGTTCCATTAGTCTAATGAACTTTCTAGAGTAAGAAACACCATCTTTGTCGGTGTGCTGGAGACTGTGGCCCAAGGCAAATCACTGTCCCTGTTTGATAATCACCATAACCCTGATTTAAGCTTCGAGTGTTGCTTCTGCAGGGTATGAATAACACCATTGGTCTTGATGTATATCTATAAAATTTTAACTGTATGTTTAAAATGCTAAATTATGAGCTGCAGAACTTTAAGTAGTGCCATCTTAGCTCCCAATGCCAGCTCCTATGAGATTATTAGAGACAGTGTGTTTTCCAAGCAATTAAGTTTATTCATAATTGGAAAACAATTCTGAGTCACTTCCGCACAGCAATGATGTGCAATGTTTGAGATTATGAATGAGCAATTATCATATCACATCCAATGAATTATAGATTTTAACTGACAGAGAAATAGATGTCTAATTTGTTATTAAGTATTTCAACAAATAACTACAAGAAGAGACAAATGCTTACAGAAAAATAAAGCAAGTTTTATTCCTACAGCATTGCATATTCAGGTAACAGTTGAGTGCCTTCTTTTAAGTAACTGTGTAGACAGGAATTAGAAACAAATGTGTATTCTGGTTAATTTCTTTTGGGGCTAAAATAAATGAGTTTGCTAAAAACATAACAAGTAAACTAAGGTGATTCGTGAATGTAGTTACAAGCATAGGAAAAGAAATCTGCCTTCAGCCCATGATGTGCATGATCATGACTCAGATCAACACATTTCCCTTTTAAATAAGTCTTTTTTTTTCCCCTGGTGAGAATACCAGTGAAAGCAACAAGACAGACACACATGCACAAGATATGTGTGTGCGCACATGTACAAGTGTGTGTGACAGAGGGAAAGACTCTGGGGTATTTTGTTCAGAAGTTAATTTTTTTTAACAAGGTGAAGAGTAATGCATACTTTTTACACCTTACTAGTGCTCTATATTTGTGTTATATTTATTAACATCTGCATGTTGCGAGAAACTCTCCCTTGAAAAGCTCCTGCCACCTTCACTGACCCATTCAGAAAGCCCCATAAAGGGTACAATAATGTGACATGGGTAGAAACTAGGGTGACAGATCCTTAGGTATATATATAAGTACATATGCAGTACCTCCTGTGAAATTTTCCTTGACTATGCAGTTAAGGAATACGAACTTACTACACAAGGTAGATTTATACTAGATTGAAGTGTCTCTACACATGTCCTAGCCAGTACTTCCTCAAGTATTCCTGAGGAATTCTTGAGGTCCATTCTCATAGACCATCTAGCAAAGACAATATTGTGAAACACAAGGCCAAACACAAGGCATTTAGCTACTGACAAATTCTCATTAGGACTTACAGGCTACTTCTTTAGATTGCACTTATATATGAATGCCAAGAATATATCGTCACAAACAAAAGGTATTTAGGGGGAAAAAACGTCCTTAGTGTTTACTGAGGTGCAATCAATGTTTCCAATACATTGGGAAATCTCACCTGGACATAGGAAATTTCCTTTGAGAATTTTCATGACCCACTCAGAAATTCCCAGTAGATAGGGAAAGTGATTGAATGCATTGGAACAGGCTATTTGACTCACCAGAAGGAATAAATCTGCTGTTATATAGACTCAGTCTGCTAAATCCCAGTTGGCTCCTTAATGTGTGAAGTAACTACAACTGAAATAAAAAAAGATTATTTTTTTTTCTCCCTTAAATAAATCTGGTAAACTTTTCCTTTTGTTTGACCCCTCTCAAGTGAGCAATTTATCTCCTCAGGACCAGATTTTAATGGTCTCTATATGGAGTTCTAGCTTTAGTTAATTTGAAAGAGAGGTTAGTGCAGTATTTACACAATTTTTATTAGCAAGATTTCACAATAAAAGCACATTGCATTCATGCTATGTAGTCTACCTGATTAATCTTTACATAGTTATTAGTTTAAATCTTTGCTATTTCTGAAAGTCACTTCCCTAAGAGCTAATGTGTTCCCTCTGCAGCGTCATTATCATAGTTGTAAATAGAGGATCTGAAGGGGAATTCCAAAGTGAGATTCTATGTGAAAGATTAACAGAAACCAATTTTTATCTATGTTCACTTACATTCTGGCTTAGTGCAGGAAGGATGAGTAGATCATTCAGGCACTCTAAATTTGTCTTGATTGTTTCAGTAAATCTTGTGTTGAAACAAAGTTTGTAGAATTTTCCACAGTTGCTTTATTAATAAATTTAATATTTATACTCCAGAAGCATGATCCTATAACTATTTTGTCCTAGGTTGGTTTATTTATGTAAGTAGTCCTAAAGATCTGACTGCAATTTTTTTAAAAGTGAAATGATAGTTACATATAAGCTCTGGTAAGAAATAAATCCTTTGAATATATTGAAGCATATTTTCTGAAAATAGCATGACTACATAAGAAATTGTTAGAAAGTTTTTTAGTTTACTTCAGTAAAAAGTGCATTCTTATCTCTCAATAGAATAGTAACTTTTTTCAGGACAAAAGGATTTCAGTATTTACATAATAGATACCAAAAAATTCTTGTCATCCCTGTGTGAGCTTGTAAGACTTCAAAAAGCTTCCTTCCCACAATCGTTTTCTCCATCTGGTGGGAAAGACCTGTTCAGATGTTAATAAATATCTCTGTAATGAAACCAATGTCTTTTTTAATGGAAAGAAGAAGATTGATTCAAACACTGAAGTTCCTTAAGCTTGTTCATTGACCGAAGATTATACTGTATAGATTATCTCACCTGACCTTAGCTAAGCAGCAGGATACAGAGAGGGGGATGGCAGTCAGCTCTAGGAGTAGGCCAGAAAACCTCAAAGCAATTTTGCATTCTCAGTCTATACATCATCTGAGTTACACATTGGGGTGACACTTTAAGTGACCTCAGCTGCTCCTCCTCTTCTACCTGCATCCTAATTTCCATGAAAAAGAAATCAAGATAACTATTCCTAACAGAAGCCAGTACACACACCAGTGTTACCGACTCCAGGCAACCTGGGGACCAGGTCACTAGGAGTGCCCCAGTGTGCCATAAATAAACGTGTGAGTGTATTGCTGCATAGAAGATAGTGTCTCTCCGTATTTGGAAAACACCATTTTACATTCAGATATACCAGTGTAAAGTAATGAAGTCCCCTGTGGTAAATGTCAATCAATACCTATTCCAAGGTTAAAGTACAACCAGCAGTTCTGTGATAGGAATTCAAAACACAGAATCAATTCACTTCCATTTTGTTTAGTGCTCTTTTTCGTTGTTGTTGTGTTTTTTTTTTTAGTGTCTTCTAAAGGATGTTTATGAGTCACAATGAAACTTGACATGAACTTACTGTATGCCCTAAAACCTTATTCAGTAGTCCCCACATATGTATTTGTGTGGGCAAGTATATGGCCATGTAGAAATACCAAGTGTGGAATGTGGGCTAAGTAGATTTGTGAGTTTTTATTTCATCACTGGTTGACTTATTGCAAACAATTACTGAAATATTAGTACTAATTAAAAGAGTGCAGCACTTCATATTTCAGCTCTGCTTCTTCTGCATTGTTTCTCATATTTCATCTGTAGTTTAATTGTATGTGGAAATGGCTGATGAGAAAATCAGATGAGGTCATTTAAGCTAGTTGCCACTTTAGTGGACAAGCAGCATGGATTTATCACTCTAGCAATATTATTATCATATACGTATATAGACACATATCAAATATTGCATTGTTTCATTCATTACACTAAAAGACAGGTCATTACATGGATGTACATGTATACATACTAAAAAAGAACTCAAGGATCATTGCTGGGATTTTGATTATTTTAATATAAATTATGGGAATTTCTTTCAGAACACTACTTTGAAATTAGTAAGTGTCAGGAGCTCAAATGAAATGTGCTCATGTTCATGTCAGATAACAGTTTGTCAAACTACTCTACTAAGCACGGAGCAAATATGAATTCTGATGATAGAAAAGCGCAGCTCTGCTTCAGTGGTGAGTGAATACATCTGTAACTGCTTTTTTTTGCCCTGCAGAATACCACTCCTTCAGAGGGGATAAGTGGGATCAATTTCTAACCCAGCCTCACTAATATAGTTTAATCAGCTCAGAATATACTTAAAGCCAGTGACAAGTAGGCAGTTTCGCTTACTGATATGTGAGTGTTTATTGCATGGCCAGGTATACCATTATAATGCCCCATGGCCCTTTATAGGGCACAGGCTCCAGAGAGATGCTATTAGAATCACACTGGGATTGCCATAACCAGCCCCAAGAAACCCTGTCTCTGACAAATAACTGATGGCATAACTAAACTATCATGTTATACACATATATCTCCATTTATTTGTTTTGCCTAGTGTAACCACAACTAAGGAAAGGGTTGGGTTTTTTAATGTGTTTTCAAGGTCACACCATGTACTCGTTTCCCTTGAAATGGCTATAAATTTGCTGAATGCACCCATATGAGCTAACAGTAGATAACAAATGGACTCTCTGAGGTAATCTAAGATTGTGCACTCAGTTTCTAATTCTGTACCTTGACTTTTAAAATTACTTTCTGTGGTGGTGAGAGAAAACATCCAGACAGGCCACAAATGTAGAACACACACACACACAGAGCAGTAGCCTCTTCACTGCACTCTGGGTATGTTCATGTACACATTCACAGAAAACCCACAGTCAAAAAATCCAATTAGAAGGATGTTTTCTTATTTTGTTCACAATTAGGCAAAGTACCGCTCAGCAGTAATCTAAGAAATTTAGAGCCTACTGGGAACAAAAGGCAATCCTTTTAGATCTGCTGAAGTAATAGAGAACATTTGAAAAAAAAACCACACAATCAGTAAGTTTCTTTACAGAAAGCTGAAGATGTTCCACTACTAGGACATCAAGGTAAGGGAGAACGGAGAACCACATTTTCATCTAAACACTATTTTTCATCTGAGATAGTCTGAGGTCTTCACTATCAGTTCTTACACCCTGCTTTGAGGCCAAGAGACCCTCTTCTAAATAAGCCCAAAGAGAAACATGGAAAAGTTAATTGATGCACGTTTGTGAACCCAGTTAGTGGCAGCAAAGTGAACAAGCTCTGAAAGCTCTGATTTCTGATCCCTTAACCAGTTGTTCCAAGGCCCTGAAGTGTCTCTTGATTGCCTTCAGACTTCTTGCAACTTCATCACTCCCTACCTGAAAATTCAATGACGAATAGCAATCTGAGGGCTGTATCAGGGTAAGAAGTTTCCTCTTCACATCTTTAGGCCAGGCCCCAAGCAGGCAACTGAGATGTGAGTCTGATTATTGGGCCTTCTTTTGCCTTCAGAAGGGAGTGTCCTATGACAACGATCCAGCTCTTTTCCTTTATAGAAGCAGTTCTGATGCAGGACATAAGCCGATTTAACCTCAGGAACACCTCCAAACTAGATGAACCATGGTCCTTGTTATTTGGTTCTGCTTACAAAGCCTCTTAGCCATTATGCAAGAGCACCTGGGAAGGTGGGGTAGTCACTGAGGAGATGCACCTGCTGCACAAGGCATAACGTGTCACCATTGCCCTCTATCCCTTAAGTCACTGTGTTCAGCCGGGTGGAGAGAGGACAGGGAATCCTCCATACCATGTGTCCAGTCTGCCCATTGAACCTATTTCAGGGAAGGTAAGGTGTGATTCCAGTAATGTATCCCTGTGTCCTCGTTCTCCTTAATATTCCTCCACATACTCATCTCCTCCTAGAACCCTGTCACTAAGCGGAGGAGTCCATGTACTTGGGCTCACTGCCGCCATCCAGTCTGGCCAAGGGGCAGGAGGCACCTCATAGCCTGGCACCTGGAGTCCAGTTAGAGAACGAAACTAAGAGCAGCATAAGAAGTAGTATTGATATACCAGAATATATTTTCTAGGATATCATGAGCAGGGTGTGAAATCCTTCTCTACAGCACATCCTCTCCTTGTTGAACTGCTATTCAAAAAAATAGAATAAATATAAAAAAAAAATGAAATAAAATGTCAAGTACATATATTAAATATATGATTCTTAAGCAACTGATGCACTTCAAACTAAATAATAAAACAAAATCAAATCACTTGTGACTTTCCACATTATGCATATTTGCCAGGCAGCTGAAAAATGCTTGTCAGAGTTTCATGCTTTTATTTTTAAGAGCTGATACCAAGCTGTGGTGATTTAAAGTTCTTGGACTCTTAGCTTAAGACACATGGGTTTTTTCAGTGACAGTTATCTAGTTAGAATATATTATCAGACATGAATAGCAGGTAGGTGTCTCAGGACTTTTAGTGCTTCTCCTCTGAGGCTCTGATTTTTTTTAAAATTCTGTGTAGTGTGTGTCTATCACTGCAGATTTTCTATGTTGTACGCAGTTGAGTTTCATTCTTCCAGCTTGTGCCTGGTATGTGCAGAGCTGAATATCAAACACTTTGGAAAATTTAATTTAATGATTTTTTTTATTAGACCTTAAGTACTCACTGCATTTCATTTTACTTATGTCTTCAAGATATTGCAGAGAAAAATACGCCTTTAAAACCTTAGCATTTTTGATATAACAGAAAGAAGTGGAGAAGATAGAAACAGGAAGTTATATCTAGTGGCACTGAAGACAAATTGTATAATCAGAAATCCCTATGTGCCATTGCCATATTCATTTATCATTAGGAGACACATTTCAAAACAGAAAGAGGAATAAACTCTTTACCTTTTTTATAGAAAAAGGAGTTGAAGATCACCAAAAACAAATAAAAAGGCTTTGTTAAAGATTGCAGATCTGTTGGCCCTTTGTTGAAAAGACATTGGCTCTTCCTTTGTATAGAGCTTGCAAAGTTTATCCCTTCAGATTTTGACTTGTTATAGTATTCAAATATCAGAAATATATACTCCTTTTTTTAAATTCCTTCTTTAGAGGAGGTGGAGCTTTTTTCCTAGAACAAACAGTCCACGTCATCGTGATGAAATAACAACCCTGGCAATGGGAAATTGCAAAAGGCTCTTATAGCTAGCTGTATTTCTTCACAAATAAAGAGACCAATTTATACATGAGGTGCAAATATTGCTGGGAAACACCCTATCATCAGCACCAATAGACAGCTCTTTAAGTTTGTGTCCACCAATGCATAAATGTCCTTAGTATAAATGAGGTGCTTTTGGAAGTGGTGTGATAATATTGAAAATTTGACATTGACTTATGCTATAGCATCCAGTTCTCAAGGAGAATTCCAGTTCTCGGGGTGATTTCATGGAGGAGCATTTCAAACAGTATATTGAAGACAGCAGTATTTATTTATGTGGAAACTCTTCTTAAACACAACTAGTTTCATACAAAGCAACATCGTGGCTATAGATGAACTCTCACTGTATGTGATAGGGAATTTATTACTGTTGTTTGTTATGTACTGAACACCTAGAGATTCCATTCATTATCAGTCTCCAATTAGGCTTGGATTGCATAGACAGATAGGAATAAGACAATTCCTGCCTCCGTAAACTTTACAAGCCATTATTTGCCAATTCTCATCTCCTAGGCAAGAGCAAGTCTGTTAGTTTCTCAGGAAACTGTGAATGGAAAGATTAGTTTGCTGAAATCCTGAACATGAGTTAATCATTGTATCAGGTATGTTAATATTATAATAATGTTACAGGGATTAATTCATATTGTAATAATGTTATAGGGATTACGAACAGATGAAGAGACAAATAGTTTTCTGGACCCTTAATACTCAACCTTTCACAAAAAAAGTTAAAGGGAAAACAGACAGAAAATTGCAGGTGAATCTCAAAACTGAAAGTGTGCTTCTTCCACATGTGGTGTTTAAATTTGAAGTGGAGATTTTAATTCTGGGTACATGCATTAATAAAGAAAGCTCTTAGATTACTTTTAGTGAACGTACAGTAATAGCTTTTTTATATTTTATGTAGAAACCAGTGAAATTATTGGAAAGTGTTCTAGTGACTTCACTGAGGGATTATGAATTATGCCGAGCATGATTACGTCCTACCTCATATGACTTGTTCCACTCTCCGCCCTGGAAGACTATTGATTTCTGCTTTTTCTGATGAAGGCTGGGTTAACTAACCACTTGCTGAGGGAAGGAATAGATTGCGACTATGAACTGGAGAAGCAGCTCATTCTCTTTAATTGGTACTTATTTGCATAAGAGCACATTACTTTAAGGCAATTTTTTTGGAAGTTCCTCTTAATGCTGTCCTTGAAATCTCATTTCCAGTCTTTGGACAATGTAGCAAATACTTCAGCCTGAAGGACTGCAATTATCAGCTGCAAAACACACAGTGTACCCTTACCCTCTCATTGATCTTTAAGTGTATAAAGCAGCCCACACTTTTATGAATAACAGAGCATTTATCACACATAAACATTTCCTTACCTGTACAATATAACTGTAGTTTTACAAACAGCTTCTTAATTGTTTGCTTATTAACAAAACAAAGCAAACGTACCCCCTACTCTTTCTAAACACTGAATTTTTACTCAAATCTCCCCAATGCCTTTTTCCTTGTATGTTCTATGTCACTGAGCAAAAGTGATGCATTGGCACATTTCTATGTTTGTAGAAATCTATCAATTCATAAAATAATGATAAAAAAAAAAAGCCATTTCCACTCAGTAAGTTAGCACAGAAATTCCAAAGGCCATTGAAAAGGCCTGTATTTCCCAGTACATTCAGCTCTATCCCAGGGATTATCATGGTAAAATCATGAATCTTCAGACCTTTTGATGCGTGTGCACATGAATGCTTTTACACATCAGAACACCCAGTACAGAGTCAGTTGTCAAAGTCCTAAGTGTTTGTAAGATTCAGCTATAGGCAAAATGACAGCTTTTGACATGTCTTGTGCAAAGAGATGTTTCCAGACACTTCTATACTCTCAACCATTCCCAAGCTCCTACAGGTATTATTTTTAAAATATGTCTGCAGATGACAAAGTTATTTGGAAGTATCCTTGAGACAAAAAAAAACAACCCAAAACCTATTAGAACACTGCTTTCATCACCAAACTCAGAAGCTTCAGGCTCAAGTTATTTCCACTTTCTGGTTTTGTTTGTTTAGTTGGCTAATCTTTGTTGTGGTTGTCTCTTTCTTTTGTTTTTAACTGAAAGTGAGTCTAATTAATGTTTTAAATTTTTCTATTTCTGGAAGTCAGAGATTCTGAATAATTACATTGCTACAAGAAATTATTTAATTTTGTTATTTGAGTTCTCATCTAAATATTGATACCTTTTGTATATATATATATTTAAATTAAATACTAGAATAAAATAATCTATATTTTTTTATTGAGGTTTTTTTAAAAGCCTCAGTATCTTAGAAGTTACAAAGAATTAAGTATGAGTAGATTTAGGAAAACTACAGGTTATTCATAACACATTCTCCATTTAAAAGTGTCTCCTAAGGGCAAAAGCCATTAGTACTAACCATTTAATGAGAACAGACAGTCTCTTAATTGTATATTTTCCTGAAGAGTAGTTTGCACTTTGCCCTCAACACCTAGGTGATTATACTTTCTAAGTATTCTCTCTACATGAAATATAAGATAGTTTTAATTGCATTTGTCATCCTTTCTGATGTTTCTTCATACACTTTTAGTATTGTTTCTGTATGTGTTATGCTTTCCTTAGTGCTTCCTTGCATAGAAGTGATGATGGGTGTGATTGGGAAAGGGATAATGAAGCCATAATACCTGACAGAATGTGATTTCTTCTGCTATAATTCATGTTTTGTGTGGTTTTTATGTGTTTACATGCCATCATGTTGCTAAGGCTGTTTTACAGAAATGTAGATCACATTTACTTGTTATCAGGGTTAGAAGTGGTTTTGCATAAGAGTAGTACAAATAAAAAAAAAAAAAGAAGTGGAAGTGTTTCCAGAGGAATAATTATGCCAAGTAATTATTGTGACTATTCTTATGCTTACTTATTCTTACTGTAAAAAACCCAGGATCTGATGCCACAGCACTTAAATCAATGGACAGTTTACTATCAGTATTAATGGACACAAAATTGGACAGATTTCATCATTGGGCTTTTCATTAAAATGGACTACAGGTTTTAGTTATAATTCACTAAAAATAATATGAAATTAGAATAAATATATTTAAAACCTCATAAAAGTCTATTTCCTAGTACAAACTACTTTAATGAGTTGTTCAAGACCTACTGCAGGTTTTAGCAGAAATGTCAGCATGGAACACATAATTTCTCTCACCTCCCTCCTGCCTGGCAGCAGAATTCAGCAGTGCTTCAGAGGCAGCTTATCTTCTGAAGTTCTAATACTTCTAATTTACTTTCTGGAGAGAAGGTAAAACTTTAAAGTAGACCAGCTGCCTCTGACAAATTTGTTGCTAGTAGTGAGATAAATGGGAGAGGAATCCACAGCATTCATCTTTCACTTGTTGTGCATGAACCATGGATGACTGTGGGTAGCTGACTTTCAAAAGCAGACAATCTTGTTTCTGTCTTGTCTGGATGTTGCATGTTATAGCAGCTGAAAACCAGCAGGGACGCTTTCAAGTCCAGTTTCCTCATACAAAAAGCTAACTTTGGATTACAAACTTGACTCTCAATTTGACTTTTTAAGCACAAAGTAGCCCTGTTTTCTTTGCATTAGAACACAAATATATCTGTTAGTTGGGGGAGTCCTCAGCATTTTTTCCTTCAGCCATTAGTTTAACATGAAAACATTCCTCATATCAGAATTTTCTAGCCACATAAAATTCTGCAGCCAAGAAAATGATCAGGCATGTTAGATGAACTTGTCCCCAGGTTCAAAAATCAAATTTTCTTCTAGAAATTTAAAAACAAGCAAAAAACCCAAGCTGAGTTCCTAACTCATAAGACCATGCTTTTTTTAAGTTTGAGTTAATCCAAATGTTTTCATTTGTTTTGTTTGCTTGTTTGTTGATGGCTGCATAAGTAAATTCAGCTTAACATCTCACTCTTACACGGAGGGCTGTATTTCTTTCTGTTCATCTTGACAGCTTCCCTCTTTCTTGCACTTTTTTTTTTTTAGAAACACAAGTTGTCCTCAAGATGGCCTTAAGGCAAAATAGGCCCAGAAATGTCATGGCTTTGAAAGCCTGGGAAACCACACATAAATGTTTCTCTTGATGTTGTTAGAAGCTGTAAGGTACACTATGTACACAAAACACAATACACACCAATAAACACTATTGCAGCTATTATTATTATTTTAGCTGACATTTAAAACAGAATTCTCAAACTTTCAAATCTATTTTAAACTGGAGTATGTGTTACTTAAAGAATGTTTTACCAGAAGACTGAGAAGTGATTATTTGAGTCTGCTGTGTCTGGAGTCTTTCCACTGATTGCAATGGGAGTTCAGCTAAGCCCTTAACACACAACATTTTCTTTTATAGAAGAGCATCTGCAATTGGGTCATTTAATCTATTCTCACACTAATTTAGGGTTATTTCCCTACTGTAAACTCACTATCTAGTTTAGTTTAAAATATCAGAAAAAGTTTTCACCTGTTCTGAAATTCTCCTTGGGGCTATTTTCAAGTTTAACACACCGTATCACATCAATTTTTATAATTTTATTGAGCAATTTTGTTTAAAAAAAAAAATAAAATAGAAACCTCCCCACACCTAAGTTCCCTGAGGTTTGACTCATATTCTTTATAAACTTACTTTGTTATTCTCAAAATAGTTATAATGTCTTTATGTGTGTTCCATTACTTAATGGAATAGAAATTGGATTTAACAGATCCTAACTACCTGTCTTTCTTCTTGACAAATCTAAATCAGATTGGCTTTTCATAGGTGCTCCTCTTTCACAATTTTCAAAACAAAGCTATTACGACTGTTTATTTAGTCACTGCACTGTGATTTCTCAAATACATCTGGAGGCAAACCCAGTTTGTCTCTTTCTTATTGTGAAAGAATGTGCTCCTAACTGTCTGGTAGTTTCAAACTTTACTCTTAAAGAAGCAGAAGTCACAAAAATTAAAAGAAAGTTTTATCATTAATAAAGTAAAATTAAACAATATAATTGTATATTTCTGATTATTCAAATCTCCATAAACAGTACAACTTTAAAACTAAGGCAAACATCTTCAGTAAAATGCTTAGAAGAAAAAGCAAAACTTAGCTGAATGTCTGCTTTTCAGATTCCAAGCTCTTGGTTGCAGTATACTTTAGGAGGACACATCCAAAAAAAATCTCATCAAATCATCTGCAACTGTAGCCTATAAAATTTATTAAGCTAAATCTTAAACCCGTATGTCAACTTTTCACCACTACTTTTTCTGATTTCCTAATAAAATACACTCTGTAAAAGTTCTTTAGAATGTGTACCTTCCTGGTCTTTTTAGCAATTTCATTTTTAAATAAAAATATATACTCCCCATTGTTTGCTTTCATACTGCTCCATAGGAAGGTACCTTCTCCTCTGGGTACACTGACACATTTTGAAACTAAGCCCCGTGTTGCTGGAAGCATTGGGGATTGCAGCACTGATTTCAAAGGTGCTGAATACCCACAGTACCCTCCAAAATCATTGATCCTCATTAAACAGGACACAATTTTTAACTAGTAAAGTCACAATCAGTTATTCAAGAGAATTCTCAAAGTAGAATGAAACATGTTTTTAATTTGTTGGGAAGAAATCTGTGTGAAGTGGGAACGTGCATTAAAGGAATAATTTTTACTCTTTTTTTTTCCCCAAAAATCCCACCTTTCAAGATGCTAAGTAGTATAGTGGCATAGGCCATGGAAATTACCTTTATTTCAGGTTGGAAGGATAGTCATCTGTAATATTTCAGAGCACATTTTAAGCCATAAAAACCTGGTAAATGATGCTTTGGATGCAGGCAGCCTAGCAGGAGAACCCAGCAGGGTGCACATTCAGATTTCATGGTATTCTATGCATATAAGTAAGGGGAAAATACATCTCACAAAACTTTAGCTGTTTAAAATCTAGACATCAAGTTAAAGCTTTTTATCTAGGTTTTCTCCACAGTAAAATGTTATACAACTCTAGAGGGTGATCTATCCCAGCACAAATTAATTGCATATGTCTTTGCTGAGAATAGATGATGTCTTGGTGGCAAAGCCAAATGATTATTCTTCAGAAGGCTAACATTACATTAAATTAACCCTACCTGAAATTTAACCGGCTATAGATAATCTGCTCAGCCTTCAGTCCTACAGATGAAAATAGTAGACGCAAGTGTATGAGGAGAAAGCCTGCACAATTCTGCACCTGGAATATGCTAAGGGACCTTCATGGTCCAAAAGGTTGGTTTCATTGTCTTAAAATTTTAGAATATTCAGCTTAAATGAAAGCTTCAAAGTAACCTTAACTTTGAATTCTGGAGCTCAGTTCAAAGCACCTGATTCCAGGTACAGCTTCTATATTAGATTTAAAGATTCAGATGAAATTATAATATTTTATAGTGTGGCAGTTAAAATTACCTAAAATTCATACAGTTTAAATGCAAATCTGGTCATTTTGTTTTGTTGTTTTAAACTCAGTTTGAATTAATTCTTTTCTTCCTTGCCCTAAACTTTTCAATGTTAACAATATAGGTGATGAGAGTTGGGATGTCTTTGGTGGCTGTGTCAATTTACGGTCACAAGATAAGGCGGTGAAGTTCTGACCATGCATTAGTAACAGAGCTTTAATCATGAAAGTAGTTAAACATTGAAATAGGTTGCCCAGAGAAGTTGGCAGAATCCTTGGAGGCTTTCAGGACTCTACTAGACAGAGCCATGAGCAACCTGATCTGATTTTAGTGTTACCTTACCTCTGAGCATGAACTTGAACTCCCAAGGTTGCTGCATAGTTCTTTGATACTATGTTTTTCCCTCTGGTAAAGATTCTTGACATGCTGAAGTAGCTTTACAAACTCCAAGAGAGAGCTGGGGCAGATTTGCTATTTGCAGAGCACGTAATTGCTAATGACAAATGGATCCATTCTGGAGAGCTGTTGGCTGTGAACTCCACCCAGAATTGAGGTCTTCTTTGAATTGTCTGGTGTGTTCCATGTGCAATGCCAAACAGAGACAAAATTTCCCCAGGTGTCTGAGAAATTTATGTAAGAAGATTTTAATACAGAAAAAAAATATTTGGAATAGAATAATGAGATCAGTGGAATAAGAAAATATCTATGGACAGCAGGCCACTTATAAATAGGTAACTTGACCAAATACGTGTAGAATTTGGCCACACCAAATATAGAACACAATCTTAGTAACTTGAAATGCCATATCTGAAGATTTTAAAATTAGGGCTATATATGATCAATGACCCAGAGAGGAAGTTGAAAATGGTTCTAAAATGGTAAGAACAGCACAATCATAATCATAATGTGAAATTTCAATTGCTCTCACATAGACTAGGTAAATTGTTGTGCTATAAAGTGTTACCTTATTTTTTAACTCAAACGCATTTTGGAGTAATTTGCCTCTAACAAATCAAAGAAATTAAATCTTTTGATTTATTCTTGAAAAAGATTTCCTACTTCAAAAAAAAAGTTTATAATTCAAGACAATAATGTTGAATAATATTAATTTTTATTTTAAAGAAGAAATGCCATAAAAGTGAGGAAAACAGTTAAGAAAATACCTAAGAAAAAGGGAGTCAAATCCTAGCTGAGTATGGCTAACTTCAAGAGTAAAGAAAGTGTTAAGTGGCAGAAACAGTCTCTTCCTAAAGTCGAAGTCTTCTCCAATTGAATAAAGCAGAAGAGATTATTAATTCTTAATAGCTAAATGTAGAATCAAAATAAACTAAGCCAAAAAAAAAAAAAATAAAGATTCTAAGGAACAGTTTGTAAAAACCATTTTAATAAAGTGTTGCCCTCGAATTCAGACAACTGTTAGAGAAGGCAGAGATCAAAATTGCCAAACATATGAGGAGCATCCAATGATACAAATGCCATAGCAAATGTCGTTAGTGAGGTAAGTTGAGGAACATATTCTAACTGAACTGAAATTGGTGAAAATCTACAAAACTAATTTGCCAGGAGCAGACAGAATTCAGCCTAGAGTTCTAAAGGAATGTGAATCTGACATTGTTAAATGACTAGTTTCAGTTTATAACTTAGCATTGAAAACAGGTGGAGGAATGGAAGGTGAAAAAGCTATATTAATTTCAAATAGGATATCCTGTATTAAACGAATCAATAGAAATCATATTAAAGAATGGAATTAGAAGATACATGGATAAGCAAGAAATGTAAAAGAAACAATACCTCTATCAGAAGGAAATAATGCATCATAAATTTATTAAAATTATTTAAGATGATCAGTGGTGATGCTAATAAGTTTGATCTGAGTACTCATGTGTTTAGAGTAAAAAAGTATTAATTGGAAAAGTTTACTAAAAACTCTTAAAGACACTATGGTGCGAAAGAAGGACAAAACTACCTGGTCTTGTAGTAACTGTAAAAATCTAGGAAAGATTAAATAGGAATAATTCCCATTTTTCACAGTAAAAGTGAGTTCCTACAAGGATCTTGTGCCCTTCAATATATTTGCAAGTGATCTAATGAAGATAATGGATACTGAGGTCATAGAGATTTTTGATTTAAAAAAATATGAAATGATTTTGAGTAGAATAGCATGAATGTACCTAACATGAACAGCTGTAAGACTGTATGATGCCAAGGATGGAATTGATCTAATCTAATTTCAGCTGTCTAGAAGTGTGATATCCAGACTAAATTTGGTATCTAAGATTCCAGTACAGTGTGTGGAAGTACATGTGCTTTAGGAGGGTGGTACCTCCAATTCAGCTTACAGGAAGATGAATCACTTTCTTTACTTTTGATAGGGAAGTCTTAGATAAGGATCTCAGGCCCAAATCTTTATTTTTCTGTAGCTGTGAGGGGAAAGTCATACAAATAATTTAGGCAATAAAATGCCAGATAAAATTCAATGCAAATAAATGCTAAGTAATGCATATGAACAAAATAAAGCTATATATGTAGCAATGCCTGTACATATAAATACTAACTTTTGCATACTAATTTATTCAGAAAGTAGATTTTAAATTCATACAACATAGATGGTTCCTTAAAATGGTAGCTGAGTGATCAGGAGAAGTAAAAATTGCATGAAAACCAGGAGTTATCTGAAAAGAAATACACATTAAAAACTATTAAAATGTAATCACAGCACTATGTAATCAGAGTCATATTTATCTCCAGCAAATAAGCTAAATTATCTAGGAAAAAAAACTGAACCAAAACCAAGCAAGAAACAATGTCTTGGGTCCTCAGACACATGAAGAGATGGAAAACTGCCAACTTCAAGGGAGCTGCAATGTTTGAAAAGCCAGCCCTGGGTGTTTTCACAACCCCCTGTAAATTTACTATTTGTTTGCCTGACAGCTCTTACACATATGTAATTCCATCTTAAATACGTTTTTTAGTGGCAGCGTGAAGTCACATAGCTTTGGACGTTGTTTCTGCACAGCACACCATGACAACATTTTTTTTTTGTGAACTGAAATGTAATGATCCCTCATTGAGCATTGCTTTTTGTTATTATTACTAGGCACACACTTCTCCACAGGCTGGCTGCTTGGCAAGACAAATGTCATCATAAGCCTTTGTCCCTTGTCAGGATAATCTTGAAAAAATAGAACTACTAGATTGTTGGACTTCTGTCACTAATATTTTTTTTTCTTTCTCATGAGTGTTTTGGATCAAATTAAATGGCCGATATGAAGCACACAAAAAAATCAAGCTCTAGGTCTTCTACTAGACATAACATAATTATTGGAAAAGTTTTGATGAAAATTTCTTAGTAAAAAGCATGCAAAGTGCAAAAGGAACATTAAATGTTGGCTTCAGATGAAAAGCCTACTTCAGTAGTTTGATTTCAAAGAACCTTTTTTTACATTTTTTTCTCATTGTCGTTACACACCATCTTGTACAGTGTCTTTGGCATGGATAAAGAGTGCAGATATGTTGTATTCCTTAAAAGAAATGTCTGTACTGACAGCAGGAATTATTGGTTAGCTGTTAAAAAAAACCACCCTTCTGATTACAGAAGTATGTGCTTTGGTTGCTATTTCTAGAATTAAGTACCCTCAAGGGACTTGATTGAAAATGTCAATTGAGATATGACAGATAGCTTGTAAAAACATTCGCATGGCTTCATGTTCTACCACTGTTCATCATGTTTAAACTAAAACTCTTCATAGATACTGTGTGACACTCTACATGCTACTTAAAGGTGGTTCTCAAAATGTTAGGAATTAAATAATGTTTCTTCTGGGCAGGTACATATGCTTTGAGATTTATCAGATGGCTGAGAAGAAAAAGGATAGAAAAGATATAGAAAACAAGGTTGGAAACTAAATAAGTGTTCCTAAATTAATTTCTCAGCCATTACAGAGTCAGTTTCCATGGCTCAAAGACAAGAGTGGTCTAGCTGGGAGTGTCCCTGCGACTGCAGGGAGGTCGGACTAGATGACCTTTGGAGGTGCCTTCTGGCCTGGATGATTCTATGATTCTATGATTTTGTATTGCCTACTTGTTTGCAAAATGTATAAAGATATTACAGACTTTCTAGGAAGAAGACAGCAGTTATGTTGTATATTTTAGAAGCTTAAAAATAATAATTTTAAAATGTCCTAATCACAAACTATTCCTAAAAATCTCATCTTTGGAAGTCCAATAAGAAAGTCTGGTATGATTTTTTGTATCCATATGATGTCAGAAGAGTAGAAAACTCTATAAATACCACTAATACTAAAAGGAATATTAATAAAGTCTGCAGCCTATACCTCTTAATGTTTTTCTCCTGGAAATGTTTGGCATATACTGAATTTTCAGTTGCAACGCTGCCAGAAATAAGCTGAAAACCCCATTGAAATGTCACACATTTGTGACTGAAATAAGTACCAAGTCAAAGAAAAAGAACTGTATCAGAATGAGAAGCATGAAGAAAGCTGAAAGTAAGGTGTACCACAATTATGAAATGGAACTTAAAATACTGACTAATTCCTACACTAGTCAGTTTACTTCTCAGGCAGCCACAAGACAAAATATGCCCCATATAATCCATATGTTCTTATTCACAAGTGACTTCATATTTTCACAGAACAATATTATTATCTCAGATGGCCGCTTTCCAGTTTGTGTCTTGCTGTTCATCAACTTTGTCATCTGCAGCATCATCCACCAACCATTCTTCTGTCAGGCAGAGATTGTGCTGAGAGATAAAATTGCTTCAGACTGACATTACAAGGGATAAATAACATATAGCAGTAGCAGCTGTTGGGATACTTCATTCCTTCCTGGTGGGGAAATGACTGTTACCATGCTGCTTGCCAGATTGAGAGAGAGAGAAAAAAGAAGCAAGGTAGCTTGCATTGCTCTGATCTATTCTCAAAGGTGACAAAACCTCATATTGAGTGCTTTGTTAATATATTTCACCATTCATTTACCTTTCTATTTTGAATTACTGAAAATATTGGTGAAAATGGACTCCATTTGAAGTGAAACCATGTAGAGATATAAGAATTAGATACAAGTTTAGCCTGAAGCAAGTGGTCAAGAACTCAGTGATATTTCCACTTCCTAACTGAGGAAGGAAGGGAGGGAGAAAGAGAGGGAGAAAGGGAGGGAAGGAGGGAAGGAAGGA
>VZRU01005724.1:75478-87170 GCA_013398155.1 Pedionomus torquatus | reverse complement strand
AGGAAGGAAGGAAGGAAGGAAGGAAGGAAGGAAGGAAGGAAGGAAGGAAGGAAGGAAGGAAGGAAATTATGGTGTTTGTCTTCTCAAGTAACCATTACTCATGATGGAGCCCTGCCTTCCTGGAGATGTCTGAACACCCGGCTGCTGACAGGAAGCTGTGAATAAATTTCTTGTTTTGCTTTGTTTGCATGCCAGGGTTTTCTCTACCTATTAAACTGTCTTTTTGTCAACCCATGAGATTTTTCTCAATTTTACTCAAGCAGCTGCATTGTTCGAGTAGCCAGCTTAGGTTAAACCACAACACAGGTACAATACCTTTATCAAATTTTTAATGGAATTCTAGGCATTTTGGTCTCTGTGTGTATGTGAAAAGTGGATGTTCTGCACATTTGAATATTCTATTAGATGGAATGAATATAATTGCATAGGAAAGCATATCTGAACTTAAAAAAAATAAAAGTTAATTCATGGTTCATGCATTATAAAATCAGAAGGGAAAGTTAAAATCACCTTGTTGGGTTGGGTAGACACTTGGATAGAATTTGGTTAAACTAATTCTTATAAAAATTGTTCTTTGTTACTAAAAAAAAAAAATCAAACCAAAACTTTTTTCATTTTAAGAATGTTTGCTTTTGTAGAATATAGTAAAATTTATTAGTAAATTATTACTATGAGTAGGTAGTAAACCTTGATATCATTTTAATATAAATTTTATTCAGATTCTGTTCCAATTATAGTCTTGTTTATTAGACCAAAGAACTCTGTATTATCAAATTTCTGTTCCCCCATGTATCTTCAATATCTTCTTTAAGCCTTTAATCTCAGAATGGTCACAATATTCATGAAATGATTTCTTCACTGCCCAAACTAGGATAATATAAACTATTCTTACATAGTCTACTATGTCTACCCTAAGGGTGTCTATCTAAGGGTAACATTAGCTTTTTAGTCACAATGAGGTACTGAGGTCATTTCCAACTGATTAATCCCCCATGGCTAAATGATATTATATGAAATCATACAATTTTGTACTAAATGACATTACAAAGCTGGGATCTGACCCATTCTGAGTAAGGGTAGCAGAATTTTACCTCCAAATACAGTTTAGAAAATTGAACAAATTGACTTCATATACTGTCCCACAGAGTGAAACCTGGCATCTTAAGGTCAGTCTCTGGCAATCAGAATATGAGGATACAGAGGCAATTTAATATTCATGTTTTACATTGCTCTTAGAAAATAAATTTCTTTTTACAGCCAGATAAAGCCCTATAAATCTTAGACAATGTGTTTTAGTTGAAAAATCAAAGTCCTTGAGGAACTGTTCACAAGAAACAAACCCAACAAAAACAGATGAATAAAGCTAAAAAGATTAAAATAATTTGTTTATGAATAACAAAGCAGAATGGCTCCAAATGGTGGCAAATACAATTCCCTTTTATGTAAAAGGGCACAGCATAATTCAAGTGTATAATATTTGCAGCAGCTGTGTCAAATGGCCCACAAACAATTCAGTCCTCACCTCTTTTGTTTCTGTTCCTTTTGCACCTTTAGTTGAACAAAGATCACAGAGATCTGTTGTATGCCAAATCTGAGGGGGAAAAAAACAAACAAACAAACAGACCTGGCACAAAAATTGACAAGAGATTGTGAAATGAAAGAAAGCCATAGTTTTTATGCATCATATTTTTCTGCTGCTGTTTACTTAGTTGGTATTTTGTACCATAAATCTGGGAAATGCCTTAAGTAACACAGCAGTAAAGTAGGTACATTTCTTCTGATAGCTAATGTATTTGTAAGCAGGCATTTTGTTTTGCATCATCTCTAAGTTGCTACTCCCAAGTATAAAAATATAATAATAGGTATTTTCAAAAATCTTCCTGCCTAGTCCATCTCAAGATATTTATTAAGAGAAAAATGTGCCATTAAATACCTGTATGCTGGAAACCGTTTGTACTTTTATGGAAATTAACACGTCTCTGAAGAATGCAGCATATTTACTCTTGACTACTATCTCTGTCACCTCGTATGTTATGTTGCTCTCTTAGCATAAACACTTCTACAGAGTTCTTCCATTAAACTATTGAAGCTTTCAGATTCCCAGATGTTTTGAAAATAATGAAAAATCATAGCAAGTCCTTGACAGTTATAAATAAATAAAAAAAAACAAACAAAAAACCCCAACATTTTAGAAGCCTCCCTTATTAACTAACAGGCTTTCACATATTTAACTCTTGTACCAATACTTAAAATATATAAAAGAGTCTTGAACACTCTTCACACAATTTTTACTTGACAGGTTTAAGCTCAGGCTTAGATCAGAAGAGAGCCTCTACACTTGCACAAAATCAAATATTCCATCTACATGATTTTGAGATTACATCTATTCCATTCACCCAGAATAGCAGAGTGAGGACTGTTATAATTTTCTCCTTTTCAAGTGGCTGCTATGTCCAAATATATTTACTTTTTTATATCTGCTTAGATTTCCTTTCTTTCACAACCCTTTGCTTTCTTTCTAATTGCACACATAGGAATAACACCGAGGCCCTAACTGTGGTACTGTAGGGTTCCTAAACTGTATATATTGGAAGCTAAAATTATATGGAAGACTTAAATAAATTTGCTGTGCTGTGGATGAATTTTACCCATAATGCTCCTGAGTCACAACATCTGCTATTCAACTGAAATTGCTGGCCATGGGCCTTCTTCACCTCTGTTCACAGTAAAAAATCTATTTACTTTGGGTAATGTAAAGAGATAGGTAAATTTTGCCCTATTATAATACCTATTAAAATGACATTTGATGTGATACTGGAGTAATTGTGTGTGCAAGAATAGAGAAAGAAGTACAATTCAATGTCCATTAGCATTGGAGTAAGAGACTCTCATTCCCATAAAACTTGGTCCAATATAAAGTAGACCATTATGATAATGATTTTTATACTAACCTGATTCAAATCACAAAGTTAAGCCTCTGCATAATATTTTCACTCTTGGCTTGCTATTGTACACTCAGTTTTTTTTGCCTGAGGCAGTTAGGTATTTTAAAATAGTATTGTGCTCTTACCTTCTATGTTGGTCAGCCATTTGTGATAAAAATGTTGACAAATTAGGTCTGTTCAGAAGCCAGCTCCATTGGCCTGTTGCCCTAAAACAGAAAGGAAAAGAAATTACAACTCTGACTCTGGATTGTGCTGATATTTAGGGCAAATGATTACATTTGAAGTAGGTAGCTGTATTTTATACTCACAGTTTAATGCTGTTTTCATACATGAGGGTGCAGACGTCAAGAAAAAGCAAACAGAAATTTTTACGACCGGAATTGTTGTTGCTGACATTGTTTTGCAATATTGTCATGAGAGGACCTGCCAACCTCAGGCCTCTTCTAAAAAGAGTCCCTCTTTGGGGATTCTGGAGGGTGGCAGAATTTTTATGACAGGCTGCATCGGAGGTATGCACTCATTGAGAGACTGAAACAGAAGGAAGACCGAATTGTGTGCCTCTTGTGGTTGGTGCTGTCAGTGGCTAAAATAGCTCGCCTTTATTACATGAATACAAACTAAGCATACACAGGTCCATTTCTTCGTGTTGTGTGTGGCCAGACTTGGTGTATCCCAGTTGGTTTTATTTTCTCTTCCAGGTGAATACATGCTGTCCAGACACCGCATTCTCTAGTTGCTGAATGAGATTTCTGTGTAAATATGCAAAAATTAAGGTGTTTTGCCTGATCCTTATTTTACACACCAGGATAACAAGGACTACGCAGTTTGAGAAGGTTGTCTTTGAGCTTCCTACCTCCACAAGAGGAAATTTTCCAGATGTCACATCAGCTTGCATTATGTCCATTTCCACCAGTTTGCACAAATAGTCTTATGTTAACAGCACTTTGTTCTTCCCTAACTGAGGTGTAACATCATAAACCTTTTAGAACACGTTTCTAGCATTTGTTTAAAATAGATTTTAAATTATTTAATTTATTAAGATGGCTTCTTAAATGCCACTCTAATTTCAAATTGGTTCAGGGCACTCGGGATTTTGTAAGATCCATGAAGATATTTGTATATTGCAGCATTTAGTGTTACATTGTCCAATACACTTCTGTTCCAGCTATCTGAATCACTCATGATATCAAAATCTGAGCCCAGGGTCATCACAACATAGATGATAAAATTCAAACTCTTCACAAATGATCCCGAAGAGCCATGGAACTTTTAGATCATGCTTTTAGGTCGTGTTTTTCTTCCTCTACCTGACTGACTCCATAAGCAGAGTAAAACATGAATAGTTAGAAGTGAAAGGTACTTTTAGACATTGGTATTAAGCTTCAAAATATCATAACAAAGAGGTCTACTTGCAGACACTCTTTGGCAGTACTGATGCCTTCAACTGATGTTGATCTAAGCTTGAGAGTTGGTAATGAAGACAGTGAAGTGTTATTCACTGGCCTCAGTGAATGTCTGAGGTCAGCCCTCTACTTACAGAGTTGAAAAATGCAGATTGAAGAAGCTCCTAGAAATTTATGAATAACTGTGGGGTGGATTTTGGTAGTCGTCTGCCTATCGTAGTATAAGTCTTTGATGGTTAGATGTGTACCATTTCATCTTTTATCTGACACTTATGATGAAAAACATTTAAATCCTATTAAATCCACAATTTCTATGAGACAGCAGATCATACAGCATGCAAAAGCAATTGACAGGTTAATTATGCAGGGGTTTGAGTATTTGAATCACATTTTCTTATGTCAAGTTTAAACTAGTTCCTATTTAGGTAATTGTGTTGGCAACTGACAGGTTCAGGAAAAAAATATCACACAGAAAATATCTTAGAAAGGTTTCCGAGAGAAACAAATAATTTAAAGGTGCATTCTTTTTATTATATATAAACTATATTACTTGAGATAAATGTATCCTAAACTTGTTGTCTTTTAATAAGATTAACAGAAAAAAAAATTAGAGAAGTTTCATTGACAATTGAACGATCAAATGGAACAAAAGAAAAGATTCAGTAAAGGCATGGGCAATACAGAGACTTTTCTCATCCTCACAGTTAGATGCACACAGGGCAATTGTATCATGTTCCCCTTATGAAATAATACTTGAGTTATATAGCTGCCTGTCTTCTGAAATATGTGCAAGAAACGGTACCAAAATGACCATGACCTCATTCCAATGAGGTGAGGAAGTATCATTTCTATTTTATGGCTAGAAAAGCTGAGACAAGTGTAGCTGGAATATGTTTTGCCCAAGGTTACAGCAGAAGTATATGTGAAACGTAGATATGAAAACCAGGTTTCTTGATTCACAGTCCTGTTTATTATCCAAAAATCTGACTTTACTGTTTTTTTGACAGTATTCCTATAATCTTCTATTGACATAGATATAAAGTACTATTATCTGAAAAAAGAAATTACACATATGAATTTTCTGTACAGTGAGATGTTATTTTCTTCTGCCCTTGGAAATATCACCTAAAATTGTGCCCTTAGTTGTCCTGTTATCCTTTTGAATAGTTTCCAATTATTTTTAGTGACTTACTCAAAATCATTGTTATTGACAAGTAAAATGGTCTTTTTACCTGTATCATAAAGAGATACCAAAGGAAAATATATGCCTGTAACAGGCTTTTCCCATTTACATGCAAAAGTTTTATTAGTCATTTGGGGGATTTGGGGGGCTTTTTTGTTTGTTTGTTTGTTTTTTGGTTTGTTTGGGGGTTTTTTGTTTGTTTGTTTTTAAATTATGAAACAGGGCTTTATTATCTCTCTGGTATGAAACTTAATTAGATTGACACAGACACTGAATGTTCTATGAGACCCTTTTCTTGGCCACAGAAAACTCTGTGGGGTGAAAATAAAGTATGGTGTTAATTATGGCCCTAAGATAGGGATCAAGCAATGCAGTCAGCACAGGTCCTTCCTGTTCAAATGTTGCAGATTCTGAAGCCTTAGTGACAGTCTGGATGTTAGTTTTTCTACTAGTGTAATCAGAACTATCTTTTCTTTGGGGTTTCAAGTTTATCTTGCATTTTTCCAAGAAGAAAGTTTAAAGTTGATAATTACATTAACTTTAGAGGTTGCATGAATGACTAGTATAAATACATGTAGGAGTGGAGGGTAATAAAACCAAGAACGAATCTGAGAATTTGTGAGTTAGAGACTGACATTTGTAATGAATTGGCCTTCATATGTGCATAGCTTGCAAAAAAAATAATAATTTATTTACAAACTCTCCTTTATGCGATATTTTGGCAATTTTTTTCACAGGTTTCTAGACCAATAACATAAAAACTGAGCTCTATGGCCATATATGAAAGTTTGTCATCAGTGTTAATGCTCTCAAGCTTGGATGTGTTTATTATATGGTAATTATACACCTCACGTCTTTCTCAGATTGGCCTATTTTCACAATAAAGTCTTTCCACAAAGAGCAAACAACTTATATTCTATTCTGTTATTCCATTTGTACACCTTTACAACTATCCTACCTTTCCAGACATTTTATGAATTTCTTCTTTTTTCCCAAATGAACAAACTCTTTGCAAATGCTACACGTTGTGTGTTATCTACTCTATGGTGGAAGAAAGGTAACAAGAGCTGCAACTGAAAAGTAGTTTACATTCTAAGTCCCTACATTCAAATCGCTGTTTCCTAACAAAATATCCTTTTCTTAAACTTACCTTGCCATTTTTGGTATTTACAGGTAGATTTTGTTTTCCTTGAAGATAAGAAAAAGCAAAAGAACTCCAAAAATTGACTCAGCTCTTTTTTGTAATCATTAAAACTGCTAGTCAGTTAGATCATTTTTCTCAGATTTAATATGAAAGTATTATTGCTGATGTGTACACTAGCAAATAATGAAGTACCATAAGGAGCATAAGCATCATGTATTGTCCACACCAGACACATTCCAGCAGGTTTTACTTTGGTCTAGCTCTAGTCAGGTCCTGCAAACTACATATTCATTTATGTTAGATGTTTTGCTTAAACTTCTTGATTGCATCTTCTGATTCAGTTTCACTGAAACAAAATTCAGTTCTTCCACTACAAGGCTGCTCTGTGTCGATAACTAAAACATGGCACATGGTGACAACCAGGAGATTTCCTTCAATGATGCATCTCTCACCCAAAGCAAAATGCAAGTGTTGGTATATCATTCCTTTTCCCATATAAATTAACAACATCTTCTAGCTGATATATTTGAAAAATCTATACAACTTCATAAAAAAAGCATAGGATCACGAGTATCATATAGTATCATGAGTTAATTTGAAGATTAGGTGGCTAAAATAACAATTTTCAGGAAAGGAAAAGACATTTGTAGTTCAACCTGTCAGTTCTGTTTTGTACAGTGCTTCCTGTATGGCAACGATGGGTGTAGATTTATGAGGTATGATACCAAGTTAGCTTTTTGTCTTCATGGGTTTCCGTTTTATTTTGTTCTCCTGTTTTAGATTTTGATCATGTTATCATCCCTGTTCTCAGCATTTTTACCATGTCCTTTTCTTCCCTTCTGCAGAGAAATGTCAGTAAGATGCTGGGAATATTAACATGGCTGCAGTGAGGGGGAATCAAAGTAAGAAGAGGACTGATATCTATTCCCAAATGAAGATACTAAACCTGGCTTCTCCTCAAATGGAACTGGCAGTTACAGAAGAAGTAGTTAATCTTTTCCCTTCCCTGTTCTCTGCAGAGCTGCTTCCATCTCAACGGCACAGATCCACATGAAGAAGTTTAATGACTCAAATAACATCCTGGAAAAGTCTTAAAAACCACAGTAATGTTTTTAAAACAAACCTTAAGAAATTAAAAAAGCATTAGTAGTGACTCCCATATGGTGTGAAATAATACCCTTGCCCTTTCTGGGATAGTAGGGCTGGACGGAGAGAGTATTAAGTTGTATATAATAGTCCTGTAGCGCTAAATAAAAAAGAGCATAAAAATACCTGGGTTTCCTTCAGTCACTGAAAGCAAGAACAACTTCTATTTCTTACTTTAGTAAACTCCATTTACCAGCATTTTTTGATGTGTACACATTGACTTAGTCTATGGTCTTGGATGGACAGACAGTGGAATAGATAGCTGAAAGGATGGAAACCAGGTCTCTTGGACCAGTGGACACATGGGAATAATTTGCTACTGAACACCTTTGTACTAAGTTTCACTTGATACAAGAACTGCTCAGGTGTCACTTAACAAACACTGCCTTTATATGGGTTTGTAAGACGTATAAACAGGGTCTGCATTGTTTCAGTGCTGGGAAAGCCTGCCATGTGAAATCAAGCTGCAGTTCACACCTTTGACCTTAATAGTACATTACATAATTCTTTAGTTACCACGTGCCACGTATAGCTCTAAAGAACCTTCTTAATGCAGAAAATCCTATACTGTGTGCTCCAGTACTCATATCAATTACACCTATATATTTCGTGATTGAGTCACTGCCTCCAAATCTGAATCTCAAACATAATCTTTATCTAAAGGGTTTGGGTGTCCAGTTTGAAAAACTAAATAATAATATGATAATATTGTGGAGGCTATGTGCACTTTATATATTTAATAACATAGATATATAATTTAAATGCTTTGGCACAAACTAGAGGTTTCTACATTGCATTTCAAGCACAGGCATTGACCCACTGTCACACATAGTTTCAAATAGTTTAGATAAGCCTATACTTGACAAAATGTTTCAGCAGCCCTTGGAGAACATGAGGGAAGAAATCTTGGATCTGTGAAGCTTTTTGGGTATGTGCTTGAACTCGTGCTATGTGTGATGTTCAGGCTGGTGCACCACTGTCTTGTCCACTTGCATTGAGTGTTATGATATGTCTGATATCAGGCAGATAAATGATCTCTGAGTTTATCATGCAACAAACCAGCAGTTCAAACAGAAGGGCAAACAGGGAGGGTACCTCTCAGAAGGTGGGGCATTCCACTCCCCAAGCCCCTCTCACGATTGAGAGACTACTAAACAGTAGCCAGCAACAAGACGCCTGTTCTGTGACCATCTGCACAGGTCAAAGGCACTCATACTACTGGACTCTCAAAGCAGAAGCTACTCATATGAGAGCAAAGGCTGCAGCTGAATGGTTCAGATGAACCATCTAACTCAGCTGTGGCCAGATAATCTACGTAGATATAAAGAAGAAATTCTTCACTATGAATGGTGAGACAATGGAAAGGTTGCCCAGAGAAGTTGTGGATGCCCCCTCCCTAGAAGTTTTCAAGGCCAGGCTGGATGGGGCTTTGAGAGTGATCTGGTGGGAGGTGTCCCTGCCCATGGCAGGGGGGTTGGAACTTGATGATTTTTAATGTCTCTTCCAACCAAAACCATTCTTTGATAAGATCTGTTAAGTAGTCTTAACTTTGCCTGCCCTTAACTTTCTTAATTAAGAAGAAACACTGGGCACTGCAGAAAATATGGAAAAATAGTGAATGCAAACATTGTGACTACATTAACAGTGCAAAAGAAGCAAGTGCACACTAATGGGCACATTGTACACACTTGGGTGAATTTAATTTCATTTTTCTCTAGTCTTTTACCAGGGACTGATGCCTATTACCAGACAGAGGGAATTAAGGTCCACTCCTACAGCACATCTTCCGGTTTAATTTCATCAGAAAGGAGCCCAGGTTGTGATCTCTGAATCCTTGCTAATTTATACGTGCAATAACAAGCAGTAAGTAGGATTATCAGGAGACCTGAGTGAAATCTGCAGTTCTGATTCGAACTAAAATGTTAGTGTAGATGGCAATATACTACTGAGCAGGAAAATGTATGGCCTGCATTACACACAGTACAAGCTTAGCCTAAAATCTCAGCTACCACTGCCAGTTCCTTCCAACACCGATAGGCAGATTGTGAATACCCATTTCTCGTTTTCCTTTATATAAGAGCTAGCGTGAGTACTCTATAATCAGACAGGATTGGTAAAGTCACAACACACATTTTGGGCACATTTTCACTTTTTATCCCTGATGCCAAAATGATAGCATAGTACCCTGGTAGCTAATGAAACCTTTTTGCCTTTTATTTTACTTTCCCGTTCCTTTCAGCCACTGCCTGTTCCTTAATAATTTCCGACTTTAGAATGCAAAGTTCTTTCAATGTTCTGGTTTTTTTTCTGTTTGTTTGTTTGTTTGTTTTTATGAGTAATTAATTTGTTACATCCTTCTCTGCCAGCCTGAAAAGAATTGAAGCCAAAATTTTAGTATTTGTAATGTTTTCTTCTGCTGATGGTTACCGTGCACACATTTACCAAAGAGTAGCACATTGAGCTCCTACAGCTACCCTCCCTTATGAAAGGAGGGCTTTGTGAATTCTTTTGTTCCTAACTGCAGGTGCTTCTAGCTCTGAAAAGATCCTGTGATCTGATAGCTGTTTTTCACGTTCTGTGATCATGGGCAGCTTGCATAATACAACAAAGGTGGAAGATTGTCGCCTTCCCCAGGGCTGCTTAAAGTTACAGTCCTGATCTCTTGACCTTTAATTTCAGCAAGTTTGATTGCTCAAGGAACCCTGGTGTGCATACTTGGAGCTGGTATAGCATTTTGCTATTCAGTTCATTGTAAGTGCTTTAACACTGACGTGGTTTTAGAAGAGCAATAGTTTCTGGGGATCTCCTGAATATCATGGAGTTAAGGAATAAAGAGCAACTGCCAGCACAAAATAACCCCTACGCTCACAGTACACCATGGGCTACAAAATATTCTGTTATGGATATTATAAATGCTGATGTTTCCCAGAACAATGGTGCAAATGTCAGAGGCTGTTTGTGTTATACTCCCCCAGTAGGGCGCTGAGCAATGATAAGACCCAAGCAAAAGGCACTAGAACTCATAGAAGAGAGCCGAGAATAGAGGTCAAGAATAAATTATAAAATTAAATTCCTTTTTCCTTTGTTTTGGCTCAGAAGATGAATAAGAAAACAGTAATAGCAACTAACAAGACAGACTAAAAGAAAATTTCCCTCACCAAAACTTGTTGGTTTTTACTTTTCTTTTATGTAAATGAAAGTCTCCCGGTTCAAGGTTCAACAACGCATGTTACTCAATCCAAAATATTTTTTTCTGACTTGTCATGAAGAAGCACCAACAAGAGACTGAGAACAATCCAGTTTAGATAACCTCATAGTAAGGCAATTAGTGCATTCTCCTTTATGTAGAGTTCATTAACTCAAGAAAAAACAAGGAACAAAGATCAGACGTGTAAGAAACAAAATTTGGATGATTGGAGTGGTCACTGGACTCCTGAGTAAAAGAAGAAACAGTTTACTCCTCCTTCTGAACCTCTCAACTGATGTCTTCTATGAGAAACCAGAATGTAAAATGTTCAGAAAATATCACAATTAAGTTTTAAAAATATTTTCAAAACATTTAACTATCCTTTATAATGTATTATAGCTGCAGTTTCTAGCTAGGAAATGATTTATCAAAAGAAAATATACCCAGTGATGAATTCTTAGGTCACATCTCAATGTCTGCCCACTGGAAGAATGAATGACCCACCAAAAGATCAGAAGAAACTGCCCAATGATTTAAAGCATCAGAAGGACAAAGTAGCCATGGGGAACAGAGGCGCTGATCTCAGAAAGAGATCTCAAATTTCTTAAAAAAAAATAAAAAATATATAATATATATATATATTTATATATATATATATATAATATATTTTTTTTTTTTCCCCTC
>VZRU01005724.1:26154-75019 GCA_013398155.1 Pedionomus torquatus | reverse complement strand
CATCTAGGTCTTGGAATCAACAGACTATGTAAAAAGTAAGGTTCTAGTCCTCAGGGTTATGAGACAAAACTTGAAAACATGACTCAAATGCAACTGGAACAACGCAAACCCAGGTGCAAAGGAAAAGAACAGTTTTTATTATTATGTGTGAAAAAAAGTATCTAATTGGGTTATCTGTCTTATTTATAACTCAAAGAGGCAAGGTGTCAAATAACTATCTACAATTACGTACACAGTGCACTGATTCATTTTTGCAGGTGTTTACTTAGTCCATTGTGTTTCTTCAGCAGATCCTCATTTGTAAAGCAAAACCCAAGAAGTTTCTGAATGTTAATTTAATCAACTCACAGTTTTCTTTCACATCATACAAAATGAAAACTTGTGGGCTTTGGGGTTTTTTTTTGTGTTTTTCTTGTTTGTTTGTTTTTTTTTCTTGTTTTGTTTTGGTTTTGGATTTGTTTTAAGGGATGCAGTTTCTAAGGAGTTAAAAAGCAATAATGAAAAGCACTGGCTGCTAGGTTTTTTCTTTCATCAGTTTATTTTCCATTTACTTTACTTTACTTTACTGGTGATCACCAGAAAGAAAGATTTGCCCTGCAGTGGTAAATCAGTCCATATCAATTACTGTTCTCACTGCATTATCCTTTTAATGTAGAATTGACACTTTAAATCTTCTCCACAATCCAGCTGCCAGCACACTGGGATGTCAGCTACAGAAAGTGGAAGAAATGTCAGGGTTTCTTGTGCAATTGGGAGTTTTTCACTGGATCCATATGACACATGTGGATCTGTATGACATATACAAACTGGGGCATTTGCTCAGACCTTTAAAAAGCTGCAGTACTACAGCAGCTACATCTGACTGCTGAACAAGGTATCCTCATTTTTTTTTCCAGTGGAAATCTTATTGCTTGGTGAGCTTAATTCTGGTGTTCTAGCATGGTCACTAAATACTGACATTAGAAGAAATTTCTAGTAGCTTAAAGTGAAACACAGTGAAAATTCCAGCAGTACCTACATCTCTAACACGTATTTTTCCTAACCAAGGATGAAAGGGTTTTCATCTTCTGCTGCATTATTCTCCTCTCATTTTCCAAGTAATTAAAAAATAAATTAAAAAAAATAAATTGCAGCAGTGCTCTTATTATTTTCCAATGACTTTGTATAACTCTGCCCAGTTCTGTCAATGAAGACAAACTGACTTGGTAGGGTCTGAATGTCTCTAAAACAACCAATTAAGTCACCCCTGTGTTGTTTAATAAAGACAAAATCCATGTCAGAATAGCTTTTGCTGAAACACAGGGTTCATTCTATCAATAGACTTTCAAGTACTGGGTTGAATTAACAGTGATCTGTGGTAAGAAAAGTTTGTGTCAAAATATATATTTTTATTGTAGCACCAGAATTTATCCAAATGTTGTCCTTTTACAAACATATATATTTGGCAGTTCTTACCCTAGAGATCTCTGATCCTTCCTCTAGCATAAACTTACAATGTTCTTTTGATCATTGGTAACTTGCATTGACTTCCTCTCTTCTGACAAATACCCATAACAATATCTAAGAAAAGTAAATATGTATTATGGAAGTGAATGTAAGCAAGAGAGAGGCTTTTGTTTGCTTGTTTGTTTTGGTGAAGTTCAAAACTATAGTGCATAAACGTTTTTAAGAAAAGTCAATAACTTTGTGTTTATTTCCTCAAAAAAACCCTAGAAAATGCAAAAAAAAAAAAAGTTACCCAAAAAGAAAGAAATAATTTTACTTAAAAGTAAGAAATAGGCTAAAATTCTAAACTGGAACATGATTTCAAAATCTATTTTTCCAAAATTTTTCTTAACATTTAAAAAAACATTTTCAAACAATAATCATGTATCTGACTTTTTTTTAGAAATCAAATGATTTAATCAAATAATTTCCAGAGCCTTACTTAACCCCGATTTCAGTGGCAAGAATGTGTATCAATTGAGATATATTAAATTTCACTCTGAAACCAACACTTTTCAGTGTGAATAAGCATATCACAAGTCTGATTTCTCCTTAGTAAGAAAACCTCTGAAAACTTAAGTGCTTGTGATTGATCTGACTGATCCACGAACCTTAACTTCCATAAGAGTCTAATATCCTTTGTCAGCTTCATTTAACTGTAAATCACTTGATAGAAAAGTTATTTGATTTATCTGTGAGCTTTATTTACCTTACCTATTAAACACTGACATCAGCAAGGCCTTCACATCCAGGTGAATAATCCGAGGACTATATATCTGGCTGATATATCATGTGTTGGATTCAATCATCCAGTAGTGAGACATTCTCAGAATTTCTCAATAAATTTCTTGCCTCTACTTCTCTCAGTTCCTAACATTCCTCTGCCTGGGTGGGAGGATAGGAAACAAAGTTAGTTCATGTGCACTCCCATGGAAAGTGTAGGATTCATTATTTTGCTTACACCTGCATAATTTTAGTTATCTATAATTAGACCGTGGATCAGTGAGACTGATTTCAGACCCTACATATTACAAGTGGAAAAAAAGGCCTGTTAATTCCTTTCATTCATTCTCCCATCACAATTACTTATGGCCACTACAAAGTTAAACATATCAAGCAATGGGAACTTCCCACATGATTGGGGAAAAAATAATACAGTAGTTAAGATATCTCATTGGTCAGAAGATTTTCATTTCTATATATAAATCTCACCATTCCTAACTACCAATGTTCTCATACTACTCAAGTATGTACCCTTTACTTGCTAGCTGTGCACACCAAATATTGCAGTCTGCAAGCATACTTTTTTTACCCTCTTGGCAATTTTTAAGTAAATTGTATGCCAAATTATCATTTTGTCTCCTTTCAACCCTTTGGATTGTTCTTTTCTAAAAATTTATTTCATTGCAAAAAATTGAGACTGTGCCAACCAAACCGTTTCAGTTTTGGCATCCCATGAATTCTACTAGAACTATTAGTATGATTTCTATTTTTTTTGGTAATTTATTGTCATTTTATTATTTTAGATGATGGCTCTTAAGCTTCAGCTGAAGATTCTTACTGTGGCCCAGGTTTTCAGCCCTTGAGCCAAGCTGTGAATTATCTGACCGTAGTCCCCCTTTAATTTTCAAAGTGTGTCCTTTTACAGCATGGCAAAGGTGTTCACGACATTTCTTGCTGAGAATGAGTAGTGCCAGAACATGTTACAGAGGGCAGAATATCCAGGCATTTAATACATCTGCCCCCTTGAGGCTCTCTGTAGGTGGTCAGCCATTCTGAATTACCTTTATTGTCTGATTTTTCTTGCTCATATAATACTCTAGAGTACTATGTTTCAAAGCAAGTGCTCAGTCTTTGAGAGTGTCTAATAGCAACACCATAGGGTTATTACACATAGATCTTAGTGTCAGAGGGGATCGCTGTGGTCATTTAGTCCGACTTGCCACAACACTAAGGTAAAAAGATTTCCAGGATAATTTCTTTTGCTGAAGCTACAGATTGTCTCCTAGAAAGCTCATTAAGTGTGCTTGATGAAAGTATAACCTAATGGTGAAAAAAGTATGCAGCAAATTGTAATAAATTCTGGGAATAGAAACGGTTGGGTTTGTGTTTTTTTTCCTCCCCCCCATATTGTCCTCCTTGCCTGGTTATTTGACATTCTGTTCCTACCTTTTCCTCATGAAATCTTTAGCAAAGGCCATGGTTCTATTTAAATAAAAATCACTTTACATTTACTTTGGCATTTTTGAAATTAGTATTCAGGCTCTGAAATAAAAGGCCTGTGTTATGTCCTTTTTCTTGATTCTTACCTTGCCTTTATTTAGCTGCAGACCAGAACATGCGTAGAATTGCTTCAGAGAGAAAATAGGGTTAGTGGGGTTCTCACAATACCTGATCACAGCTAATGTCCATTTCATAATTCAGCCTTTCAGGTGTAATTCCATACATCACTTGTGTGACATACATAGTGTACATAAATGACGTATAGATTTGACTAACAGACTATTTTGATACTCCAACATCAACCTCACTATGAACCTGACTAACAGGACTATAGTAAAGTATTTCTTTACTTTCATACTTCTTTCAGGATCTGCACTATGAAGAGGCAGTAAACACAGCACTTACAAGTTTTTTGTTGCAGGGAGATAGCTGTGTTTGTCCTCAAACTTTTTTTTTCTGAATTGTCCTGCAAACAGCAGTAAGAGCAGAAACCAAGATGAGTAGCTGACAGCCAGCCAGTGACAGCTATCAGATTTTTCCAAGCCAGTAATAACTAGAATTAGCCAAGAACATAGAAGGGAGCAATATCTTTCAGATAGTTAATTCCTGAACTTTAAAAACTGGTGCCTATAGGCCTTCCTCAACATTTTTGTTTGTTTTCAAATACACTCTCACACACACCAAACTTAACCTGCAAATACTACTGAATTACTCTTCAAAGTCCTTGAGCTTATTTAGGTAGAAAAAAGGTCTCCTGCTATGAGCTTTAAAGAAGAAAGCAAAAATGGCACTATGAAAATTATTTCCATTCTTTCCATCTCAGGTATTAATGTAGATGGTATTCTTAAGCTAGCACCTTATCAGTTGGGTTAGTGTTTAAAAGCGTATCTGCTTCCAGTGTTTCCAAAATAATATGAGGCACAGCAGGCCCTTTCTGTCTCCACCATTTGAAAGATGTAAATTAATGAGATGGCTTGGAGATCAGCATGGTAAAGGAGACCACAAATTGAGAAGTATCTTTATATGTTGTATAATTTGTACATGTTAAGCACTTTCTGGATGGTGGACAAGTAATGCTCCTCCAGCCTTTAAGACTTGGGTTAAATTGGAACACTACAGTGAATTTTCATCTGACTGTTTTTTTGTACAGAAAACTTACTGATAACAACTTGTACTTACCTCCTAAACATTATTCTTTTCCTCTTTGTTACCTTAGCTGTTATTATGGTTAAAATTTACCTATTCATTTTGTCATCACATTCCCCCTGAAATTATGCAAGCTTTAGACATCACTTCCAGTATGAATAAAAGATAATAGATATTAATTACTTTTGCCCATTCCATAGAGGTGTACAGGTTATGTTAGAAAAGCTTGTAAATGAATTTAAAAATCTACAGCAATTGGAATCACTTGCTGTTTGAAATTTGTAATTTTTGCAAAATATGTACTTTTAATTTCCTCTTTACTCCTCTTCTTCCCATAAGCCCTGAATTCCTTTTTTTCAACAATGAATATTCTTAGAAATGTCAGTTGTCTTAATGGGCAAATATTTCTCAGTCGATAATTCAGAACTTGAGGAACATTACAAACTGCATGTTACCCTTCCTGTCGGCATAGTCTCTCTGTTTCGATCCTGCTGGTTGATTCACAATGGTTTGATATTTCCATTGTCAATATCTATTATAATCCTGAAATCTCAGGCATTTTTGTCACACATGCAGACTATAATTATTAATACAATTTTCGCACTCTGTTCTTTTTCCACTTCTGTGTTTTTTTCTTTCTGAGTTTTCCCTTTCCCTTCTTTTGTGAAGTATATTCTCCCGTGAAATATAGTCTAATGTAGGTTCTGTAATGATTCAGGACCATCAGCCAATGAAGGTTCAGCCCAGTGTAGTGAATGCAGTGACTGGCATAATCAGTTATTCATTGGGGTGTAATAGACTTGTCATGCTGATTGATGCAACAAGATTTGTGATTGTATTTTTAAGGTCAGGAAGCGCTCGGTTGTGATTAGCATGACAATTCTGTTCTATCAGAACCAGTAGCAGCCTGTTGTGAACTTTGTTCACAGATCTTGATAAGATTTGTCTCCTGTTATGAAATGTGATATGCCCAATGGATGTAAATTCTGTTATATTAAAATGAAGGACTGATACTAGCAGTCATATTTGTTTTAAATTATTTTGAACAGTGTCTTTTAGATTGTTGGAATATTACTTTAGTTTTCTTTGCTCAACTGATGTAGATAATATATGAATGACATTTTAAAAATGTCCCCTCAGTTGGCACTCCAAAGATCTGGCATCAGGAGTTAAATGTGCCACACTGTAGCTTCATATGAACTATATAAGTGAAAAAAATGTCACAGAGTCCCCATGTTAAAGTTCTGACCTTGTTGTATTCCTTTACTTCATTGACATATGAGGAAACAATTTCTTCTTTAGTTTAGAGACTGAAGGTTTTTTGGTTTAGAAGAAGAAAGAATGGGAAAAGGGAAGTTCTTAGGTGAAAAGATTTATGGGAGAGAAAAAGACTTTAAATAAACAGGTGTCATCATCAGAAGAAAGTAAAAAAAAAAACAACAAAAAAGAAAACAACCCAGAAATAGAAAAAAAAAAAAGCCTTAAAACTAAAAGGAGTTGAACCATAGAGATATAACACAACAAATGCATTACTTTTGAGTATACATAGAAGAAAACTGGCTGGTGTAAGAGATGTGAGATACCATAACTCTTCTAGTTGGTAAGTTATCAATATTTTCTTAATAAGACATCTGCCGAATATCCTGCTTTCTGCAGCTCAGCTCCAAGAGTGGATAACAGACCACAGAGCCTTCCAAGAAGTTCCACAGGTAGGTGATGGGCAAGAAACAGGAGGGTAAGACAGAAATATTTTTACTACTGTTACTACCATTTCCTTATTTTTCTGTGGTGTGGTGTTTGTTTGTTTCTTCATTTGTGTGTTGCTGTATGTCATCAAGCTTCCTCGTTTTAATAGAGTTTGACTATCGTAACACATACAAAATGCATCTGGGATCCTTTCTGCTTATTTCATTGGAGCTCGCATTAATCCTGTACTTCTAGGCTAGGTGACATATGTACTTAGCTCCTGCAGATATGAAAATTTGATATTCCTCATATGTTTAGTAAATTCAAGTGAAGAATTCCTGCAACTATTCTCTTCAAGTTTGTCTCTTTGCTATCTAAATTATAATATAGGCAAAGCAATGTAACAGCTGCTTTTGCTTCAGGTCTGACCATGGAAATATCTAGGGCTAGGCTTTTCAGAAGCAATTTAAGGGAATTAAGGACCCAAATCCAAGAGAAATTGAAATCCAGATCCAATTGATCTATTGTCTCTCTTAGGCTTCTTTTAGAAATCTTTCTCTCATTATTCCTTGCCTACCTATTTTATTCAGACTGAACTCTGCAGTCCTTACTCAGTGAAAACCTCCATTACTGCTAGAATGTCAAGGCATCATGAAAAGCAGTTTACTGATTCAGTAATAGAAAAATCTGAGCATCTAGCAATGTTCTCTCATCACTAAGGTCATTATATCAAAATCAAAGGGAAAATAAAAGAAGGAATGTTAACCATTTGTCTGACATAAGACATATATTTCAATACTTGAATTATAATTCTATTTTTTGTCTCAGTGTCTGAGAATGTGGGATCAGTCCCAATGTGTGGTGGATTCCCAGACATTTCTGCACCTGGCCTCTTGGCACCATGTCAAAAAGTGACAGGGCAAATCATAAAACTCAAACATGAGACCCATAAAGCACAGAACCTAATAGATTTGATAACACTCAATGATCAACTTGAAAAATTCTCTCTGGAAAATCTACACTGGAATTCTCACTCTCAGCAGTGAAGTTGCTGAAGAAAAACCTGAGCACAGAATTTTCTCTGAGCGATGTTGCGTGAAGTTCAGTCACGAAAGATAGAGGATGGCACAGAAATATCTGAATCTAAGTGCCTGTGTCTTGCAGGAGCTCTGAATGTGTCCTGCTGCTGTTACCACCTGTGAACAAGATACGGCACTGGCTGGCTGTGGGTAGTTGTGTCTCACTTGTTAGCATTTACTCCCCTGCTTTTGTGAAAAAAACGAGGCATTTTCCTCAGTACTTTTGATCTTTAAAGATTGCTTAAGGGAATCACAAATCGTGCTTTGTCATATTTTCTGGTCTGATTGTTAACTTTTTTCACACATTCTTTTCAGGACACTCTTTCAAGTCTTGGGTTTCAAGCTAGTCCGTCTCTCCTAAAGCAGAGGGTTTTTTTTAGTTGTTTCTTCTGCTTTTATCTAAGATCACGCAATGTTTATCCCCTGTTTAGCACCTGCATTTATTCCCCTGCAGGAACAATCACCTCATGTCTATGACTTAAAGCTTCTTAAAGAATAATATCACTTAAAATAAAAGAATTTAAAAGAAAAGTAGACCTTAAAAGTAAACAGTCTATGTTCAGGCCTGCCTTTTCTTAAGGTGTGTCTTCATTTTTAACAAGACAATGCCCAATAACGTTTAAACCTACCCAGAAAATCTCTTTATGAAGTGTGCTACTTTTGTGTCGAGTCGTTTCCCTGCTTGACAATCCCAGACTTCCTCCCCATTAGGCTAATAAAATACTATCATAAAAGAAAATCTTGTAGCACCGTAAACTTCAGCTTCATCTGGCAACATAGGAAATTCAGTGAGCGTGGAAAATAGATTGGAGATAAGATTGTTTAAGTCATAATATACAGAATGTATATCTGAAAGGTCTGCTGAACAAAACAGTTTGTCCTACATTTTTCTATCTACATTAGGCACACTTCAAGATTTGAGTTTGGCTGGGTTTTGTTTTTTGCCTTTTTTAACCAAATACCAGTTAGTGGCATTAGAGAGACATAACTTCTTAAAAGGACACCAGTTCATGCTCCATAAGATCTCTCCAGAGTATAAACCAGACCACAGTAAGTGATTATACTGAGAGATCGCACTCAAAATCATGTTTCTGATCTAAGAAGAAGAAGGAATATGGTTTATGAGATGATCCAGGTAGACATTGCCAAATCTGACAGCAGAACTGTGTCAAGAATGCAAGGGGAGATGAACTGCAAACTGGGTGCTGCTGCAGAAAGGCAGAGAAGATCTGAAAGCATTAAGATATGAGATGTAACACTATATAGATGCCGGAATTTATACTCTATTGCTATCATGCTCCAAGACACGGAAACTTAAGCTTTAAGGAAAATTTTTCATAGTGTTGTCCTTGTCCCAGTTCACCATCACTACTGTCAGGATTAACCTCAAGTGACTGAAAGCTTCTGAATGTCTCTTTCCTTGCAAATCAGTCTAAAGCACTAAAGAGGGGAGACATCCACTCTCTAAAAATAAGGTTATGAACATAGGGGCATTTGTGTGTATTCAGGGAAATGAATGCCCTTTAAAATGAAAAATGGGTGAATGTTGTTAATAAATGATGACCCGAGATATGTGTTTTATTTATATATAGCCATATAACTAGGTTAGGTTAAATATCATGATGGACTGTGTGAAAGTGGAAAAAAAAACATAAGTCAAGCTAGTGGCAGAAATAATTACAGGAGAAGATGAGAAAGTACACTGTACACATACCCTCAGCATTTCGTGGTGAGTAAAACGCAAAAAGTACAATTGAACAAAAGCAAAGATCAGTAGCCTGAATGCTGGAAGTAGATCACCTTTCATTAGGTGAGAACTCCTGTTTTAAGATGCAGGCTACTTCTGCTATAGATCAAAGGATCAAAGGCTGGTATCAATATAATTCTGTAAATTATCTATGTGTGTTGTCAGTCTCTTTTGAGTGCTCTTTTGCTATGGTGAGAGGAATACTCTTTTGTTCATGTTGAACTAAAATGTTAACAATTACTGAGGCATGAAAGAGAAAAGATTTAATGCCAGTAGAAGAGCTAGATATTGGAACATTTAGTATAATCTTTTCACACTGTAGAAAAGGTAACATTCAGATAAGCCAATTCAAAAGAAAATTAAAAAAAAAAGGTCATAAACCAGACTAAAAATAACAAGGAAGATTGACTGGGACAACTAGATGTGGAAGGAAATTAAAATGAGAGGGAAATAGTAAATCTATACAATAGCAAACCTATATGATCGCTCTGTATAGCTGCCAGAAGTGTCTGAATCAGCAGACATAAAAAATCATATGAGCAAAAGGACCAGTGCCTGAATTATCTGAAATTTCAAAAGGAAGAAATAAAACACCTTATGGGGAAAATGATTTAATTTTTTAAGGCACTGGAAAGTATTTATGACTTTTATTTTTCCTATAAAATCTTTTGAAAATAGATGACTTTGTAGGCTACTCATTCTCCACTCTCTCTTTTGTTCTATTTACTGCCTTTGTGTAGCTTCTTAGCTGTGTTTTTGTGTCTCATAAGTTTTAAGAAGCTTCCCGTTCCCCAAGCAATGAGGAGGCTGGCAGTTGGACCTTCAGCTCTGAGGGGATCCCACAGGATGATCGATGGCCAGGCTGCACTTCTAGCTTTTGGGGACTGTTAATGTGAATAACTTGCTAGAAGACCTTCCTAACAGTAGTAGTGCTTTGCTATCTGTTCATTTCTGAAGGTTTTGGATCAAGGATTATCTTGTCCAAGAGACAAAATCATTGCCTCAGTTATCCTTGACTATATTTTAAATTATTTTTTCAGAAAGAGCCCTGTAAATTGTAAGCAGCCCATTAAAATCACAACTCTGTAAAAGGTAGTGGCAGTTTGTCACTGATTTCAGAGACAACAGAGCTGTAATTTTTGAGGTTACTGCATGAAAATAGGCATGGATGTACACGCTTATGAACGTGTGACTGAGGAAGATTAAATCTCATCTTCTAGGTTAATAACTCATTGATGACTCCTCATATTTTTCCTCACTTATTTTTTAAGATCATTCATAATGCACAGCTTAATGAAACAACATTTTCTTTGTTCATACAAACATATATTCTTGCAACACTGCAGTAAAAAACACTTTATGCAGAAATGCAAACTACATCTTCTGTACAACACTACTTGTTAGCATAACGCCAGCTACACTGTTGTTGTGAAATTTACTTCTAATATTTATAATATAGACTATATTTCCATAAATTTGGAAGACCAAAGAAGATGTTTTAAATGAACTTTTCAGAGTTCATTCTTGCAAAGAGTTTGTATTGTAGCAAAGAACACCAAAAGTATGATTTCTCCCTTGAATGACTAGCTTAAGGATTAAATTTCTTAATAAAAAAATTCTGAAAATTGATGTTACAGATTTTATGGAATATATTTTCCTTATCTTGATATTTACATTTATTTATAATGTATCTATAATATGGAAAAATTATGAGAACCTACATTGTATAAATAAATATTATATATATATATATACATACACATATAATTGTATTTTAGGAAAATATGTTTCCTAGGTTTTCAACTTACCACTAAGAAAATCTAAACAATTTTAGAACAATTGATGTATATATTATTACCTATCACATTAAGCTGAAACATTTTGTGTTATATTACTTGAGGAAATCTGTCCGTATATGCTGCATATGATAGATGCAGTAAAAGTTAGCATCATTAAATGAAATTAATTCTCCTATTTGCTCAGACTTTTGAGGGAGGCCCCACAAGTAAGCCAGCATTTGAAAAGCAACACCACAATTAAAAGTAAAGTAGATATAGCACGGTAGATGGAGGCAGAGTGATCAAAGCTAACACTGCTACAGTATTAGATTTTCACCTGGTAGAATTTGGTTGCCTTTAGCTGGGTCAATATTGGCCTGAGACACTGCTGCCTCTTAGGTTACAGACTTCCCCTGCCCCCCACTGTTCCTTTTTAGATAAAGATGAGAATATTGCCCTCTCCATTAGCTCTGGCTACATATTTTTACTGTATCAATTGTTTCTATGGCATCTGAGAACTCACAAAGAGCTACCACTTGAGATACATTGAAATTTCTATTGATAAAATATGTCATTATCTTTCTATTAATTGTTATTTGAGGATAAACTATCAGCACTCTACTTGATTTTATGGAGAAGTAACATATTTGGCCTTTTCAGTCCTCCTCTGACTGTGAATCCAGGCAGAGGAGGGAAAGCTGCAACGTGAAAAAAAATAATTCTCTAATTTCCTTATCTGCTGGCCAAAACTGGCACAAGTGGGAACAACACTGAATGAGATTGTACTCTCTTTGCAGGTATCTTCAGGGAGGAACAATTAAAACTAGATCTTGGCATGACTTTGCGGAGCTGGCCAGTAAAACATTGCAGGGAAATTTTTCTAAGCACCGTAAAATCCTGTGCTTATTTTTTTCCATGAATTTAGCAAGTGACTTCCACTTAAAAGTCCCATTCCACAAATCTAAATGGCAGTTGCCCTAGAGTTTGCACAGTGCAAAAGGATGTCTCCTTTAACTCTAGCCATTCTGTCATACCACATTAGGGACTTTTCCATTAAACTGTGCCAACACACTGCTCCAGAAGATACGACATCAGATGACTGGACAGATAAAACATCAAAGCCAACTACACCAACTAGTTACCTCCTGCCAATCTAGTGTTTGAGCTTTGTGAGTCTGCAGCTGAAACCCTGCTAGAGCCAGAGAGAAGACAGCTGGAAGTCTCTTGGCACTTCACTGCCCACTAATTTCAATATGTCCCCAAGATATTGCAGGAAGAGAGTTACCGCAGGAGTTTTTAGAGAGTATTGAGTTAATAAAAGGAATATTTTTCAGTATCTATATCCACAACACAGAATAAGCTTTTGCTTTTAAAAAAGTCATTGTTTATGAAGTTACTATTTCTTAAAAGGAGACAAATGTCAGTCACAGAAACCACAGCTCTCTAACATTTTAACAGGCATAGCACAACAGCAATATGAACTTCCCACCTTTACTCTCTTTTAATTACCTGCAACAATTATAGTCACTGGTCCAGATCAAAATATGTGCAAAAGTCTTGTCAGCTCTACAGTGCCATACCCTCTGAACATGCTCAGGTGTCTCTTTTGTTGAAATATAAAGCAGAAAAGAGCATTTTAGGTCATCATGTTCATTGCCCTGCTGTCACGGGCACCATCTCCTTAAATCTGCCAGCTCTCATAAGGCAGGTTGGTTTATTTGTCCTTACTGGCCTTACTGGATGTCCACCCCAAATCTACACTTTACTGAAGTTTAGGAATATTCTCTTCCTTGTCCCATTGCTGCCCAATGTATATCCATTTGTTCCTGTGCCAGCCTGGCCTATGTGTTTTATATCTTTTGTGTACTTTACATGGGACAATCACATTGCCTTGCATCCTTTGGCAGACTAATCAAATCAAGATTTTCAATTCTTTTTTGTAAAATCAGTTTTTTTCTGATAATCTTATACTTTATTATGTTCAAGTCTTGTATAACCTTCCATGTAGCTTCTGACAAATTGCTAAGAATGGGAACACTTGGCAGGTACTTTTATTATTGTTATGTCAATATCTAACCAAATATCTATTCAAAGGGAAAACCACAACCCTGTCCTATTTCAAGAGCACAAAGAAGGCCATAACTTCTATGAGAATCTGCCAGACCTGAAGACATTGGCAAATACTCTACACATATTGGAAGGACGAATTTGGATGAAGATTCCTGAACAGATCAATTGGATGATTTGTTTTCTGTGTTTGAAGAAGTCTGTGTTTGCACTTCTTCCATGGTGAGTTGGAATAGATCTTCTGTAACAGCATCTAAAGTTTAATAGGTTTCATAAATACTGTGGGGAAAAACAACTAAACAACAAAACAGGTAACCAAAAATAAAAATAGAATTATTGAGCCCTCCTGACTCTACTGTTTTTAATAAAACTATCCTAAGCATTTTGATACGGCCTTTTCCCAAAGAGTCACTTGACAGAAAGAAAATGTTTTACAGCAAGGATTGTCTACTAAACAACCTAATCAAAATATTATTAAACAATTACACTGCAGTAGGCTGTTTAATGAAGTGTTTTCAGTGCAGTTTGAACGTTAATAGCAACAGTGTTAAGCTGCTTTGTGCTCTGTGTATCAAACAGCCCGCAGTAATGTGAGCTGACTAACAGCCAAATAAAATCTTGAAGCGCCTTTGACAGACAATATACTTGTGCCAGTCTAAATCTTGTCATGCATTATTATTGAGCATGGAAATGACAAAAAGGAATGTCAAGCGCTTCTATATAGTGTATATCATAGTTAGCTCCATGATAACGGGGGCCTCCTGCATTCTTCCTCGTGGCTCTCCCATGCTCTAACAGGGATTTGAATCCAAGCAGGAATTTGAAGCTGCACATTCTGTAGCTGTGTGGAAACACAGTTTAGATTTCTGTTCAGATTCAGATACTTTCCTAGGCTGTAGCTAAGGGGTGCTGCATCAGCATGTAATTTACAGATAGCCACTGGATCCCAAAGGTTCAATTGGCTTTAAAAGAAGAGAGAAATACTCAAGAGAATGAGAAAGTGGCCTGTTTGAATCTTTGCTGACTAAAACTTTTCTAAAGCTCAGTATCTCTGAGATTTTTGCTTGTTTTAGCAAGAAGCCAACAATAGGATATCCAGCCAATCTTAAATAGAGAAATAGGCAGAGTGTTTCAAGAGTTCATGCCCAAAGCAATAATCTAAATTTCATTAAGGAGAACCATTCTTACTGAATATCAACAAAGAAGGAAATTGATAGGGTGTGAAAACACGGAGCCAAATTTAGATTCAAATCTGGACTTCCCAGGGACAGATTACATTACCATTACCTTAAATGGGAGCGGGGGAGGAAAGGTGAATAATGTGAAAATTTGTAACATTCCAATAATCTATTTTGTTCATCCCAACTACAGATCAATTGCTGATGAGCTATGGTGAATCATCTTTAAAGATGATGTAAAGTTACGGTAAGCTCCACCCTAAAGCAGAGAAAGAGACAATGCCCTGAAAGAGACAATATCTATGCTTCAGCTTATCTCAGTTGAAAGTCCACATCTTAAACTGTCAATAAAAGTGTCTTTAGGCCAAGATGCTGGACTTTGTGCTGAAGCATCCAAGCTGAGGGCATTCTTCCTCTTCCTGTAACTCTGCTGCACATGGTGGGGGAAGAAACATAACTTTTCATGGGTTGAAAGAGTAAATATCTAGGGACTGCTACAGTAAAATGGCTGGGATATTGCCTTCAAATTGGGTCTGTGTCTATATGGGTCCCTAGATGAAGTCTGCTCCCTGGGTATTTCACAGTGGCATGGCCCAGCCATGAACAACTCTTGTCATCCACCTCAAGTTTAAGGAGAGGCTGAGCTCCAGTGTGCATTTCTTTTAGTCCCAACCAATTCTGCTTCTATCTTAGCGTTTCTGTAGCTGCCCTTTTCCAGAAATGCGTGCGGGCTGTCATAATTGTATCACAGTCACAGCAAGGCTGGAGCTGTTGATGTTAAGATGTGTGTAACAAGCACTGTTACTATGGTAAAGAATAATGTCATTTTAAGGCCGTAAATGTTGCATAGCACAGAACTTACTGTACTGTGGAGAGAGGAGCAAGTTGCATCGTAGATCTGAGGGTGGAAGAAAAGTTGGTGAGCTCTAAATCAGTTACACAGCTGACTTTGTGAACTTACCCTACAGCAGCTTGTTCAGGTTTTACAACACCTAATAATTTTGTCTTCTACAAAAAAAAAAGTTTAATCTGAATTCTCCTGAAACGTGGAAGAAATCACAAGGCTGAAGCATTTTTTCTTAACAGCTACTGAAGCAGACAAATTTGGAACAATGCTTGGTCTCTCTTTTCCAACTTAGCAACAGAATGCACCGATTACAGTAATTCTCTCTTCTAAACAACTTCTTCTTCCACTTCCAAAAATATCTTTTTTCCACCCACCACCAAAGTGTTTCCTAATAGCAGAGAGAGAACCCTAAAGGGGTGGTTGCCATGAGATAATTGGATGACATACTCCTGAGATCTGAAGTGTCGGAGGCATGGCTTAGCTATGCTTTGCCTCACAACACCCCAGGGATGTGATGTAGGCAATTGAAGTTTCTGTTTCTACTTACGCCTCATTGCCTCAGCATGCCAGATCAGTCTCATGCAAACCTTGATGGCACTTCTGTGTCTAATACAGTCTACGCTTATGGGTTCTATAACACAACAACTTCAACAGCAGTAGCTATAGCATAACACAACAATATTAGATCTGCCCCCCCCAAAAAAAAAACCCAAAATACGTGAGTTTTCATTAGCAGATGTGGGCTTGTGAAAAAAAACAAAACAAACAAAAACAAGAAAATAAACATTATATTGGAACATAGTATCCATGAAGGAAACTACCAAGCTATTTATAAGCTCTTCTGATCATGCCCCTTGGAGGCATTCCATATAAATATTTAAATACTGATTTGGGCTGGGGAAAAGTGTGACTGGATTTGGGAGTTCCATGTTCAAACTCTTGCTTCATAGAATGGTTAGAATTGGAAGGGACCTTAAAGATCATGTTCTCAGTGTCTCTGCCTCTGTAACTAGGGGACTGTGAAAGAGGTAGCCATACATGAATCCACTGCCAGGTCAGACTGGGACTTTAGGCCTGACCACAGTTTTGGACTTTTATGAACTGAAGAGAAAATCATCACTACTGTAGGCACTTGTCAGCTCTGCCAGCAATTCTTGAAATGCCCAGAGCCTCAGCACAAATCACAGGATAATCTTGTGAAAATAATTTCTCATCACAAATCGCGTAAGAGGTTAGAAGTATCTTGAAGGCAGCACTGGAGTCATATTACCTAACAACAATTAAGACTGAAACAAGCAATTTAATTAAAAGAGACAAAAATGAATTTTTTCAGGAGGGCCAAAACCCCGTAATATCTGGATCCACATAGTCTTAATATTTAATGAAGGAGATATTGAAGAGAAAGAAATACGAGACCAAGATTTTCCTTCTTTTTTTTTTTTTCTATAAGAGTTGAGTTTAAACCAAAACCAAACAAAATCAGGAAGATAACAGCCCCCTGTTGCTATTATTTCAGTTTTTCAAACCTCTAGGGCAAGGGCAGTCAAATATTCCCTTCCAGTAAGGTGATTTAATTACCTTTTACACAAAAATGAAAAGAAAACAAGAAAAATAATTAAAAAAAATATTTTACAGAAGACTCTACAAAGACATTATAAGATATTCCAGGTTGATATTTCCCTATAAATTTCATATAATGATTTCTAATGGGAAAGTTCCTGGCTGATAATGTGTTTCATATTTTAACTCTTTCTTTTTCTTTTCTTTTTTTTTTTATTTTTTCCTCCCTCCCTTCACAGCTGATCTGCTCAGTGTTTTTGTGGTTTCCCAACTGAAATTGTGATTATAGCTAAACACTGCCTTTCAGAGTGCCATTGGCAATGTCTTTAATTTACTAGGCATGAAGGCACAGAGCTCTGTAAACCACCTGAAATCTGAGACCACTCAAATTAATTTTTCATCCTCAAGTACTGGTATTACTGAAGTTGGATGGTCCCAAGTATGGCAGAGTTTATCTTAGCACCTGCACTTTGCTAGCATATCAGCACATATAAAGCATTCTTCTTTTGTTAATCGTGCTGATTTCTTAGTGCATACCCTTAAGAGAAGAAAAAACAAGGGTGACTTCACAAATTGATGTAGTCAGAAAACAGAATTTGTTTCTTAAACATTACCTGCCTTACTATGACTAATTAAAATACAAATGCAGGTACATCACAAACATTGTTGGCACTGTTAAATATCCCACAGTGTAAAGTAAAACTGTGACTAGATAATGTTACAGAACATCAGGATCATACTGCATTTTTTCTTAAGACCAGCTTCTTTGGGTTTTGCTGGTTTTTTTTTTTTTTTTATTTTTTTTTGTTTTAGACAGAAATAAAACTTGACACAGCTTTGTGTCTAGTAAAAAGAACTACGTCCTTCCAATAATGAGAGAAGTGTGAATTATAACACTTACACATCTATTCATCTTTATACTTTTAAAATATTCATTTGTAGAAATATTTACATACCAGAGACGTTTGGGTACACAGGATGCACTCACATTTATTTATCTACTCAATACCTGCCTTCCAACACAGCTGTGGCAAAGACTCTGCCATTAAAAAGACTTGTGCTAACAGCCCTCTAACTACAGGTGAACCTCTACTAATCAATTACAGCCCAAACCTGAGGAAACTGTGCCTTTCTTCACCTGATGTTTCTATTCGTTTGGGGTGGTTGCCAGGCAACAAAGGTTGTACTGTGAAGGTTGTGTGTTGCCTGTTTGCTGCTGTCACACTCCATCATTTGCTACTGTGTTGAAAATGAGCAAAAGGTGAAGACCCAAATGAAGGCATTTTCTTTCAAGCCAAGTATGTTTTGATGGCCACATCATACCTCAACAAGAAATCAGGTGGGCAGCAGTGTTGTTGATAGAAGTATCATACACCTTAATTCTTACCACATTTAATGTTCCTGTGGTGCTACCTTCATGTTCTAGAAATGAAGTCTTCACTTGAACAGTCTTTTAATGGTAAATAAATAGTCAAGATTCCATCAAACACACCTCGAAATTATGCTACTGTGACATCATTAAATGACTGGTCAACAACAGGAGTTTTTCTGTAGACATGAAATAACAAATCTCTGAATAACTGTTCTGGTGTTTGTACAACAATCAACATTCAAGTTATGAATCGCTAAAAAGAAATATTTCCAGCCTCAGAAGAGAGATTTTTCCACTGACCCGAATGGTCAGTTTTTTCCACTTGACAGTACCAGAACTGGAAGGTTACTGCGTGACTTGGTTTCTGCTCTGTATTAATGAAGGATATTAAAATACTGTTAAAAAGTCTACCTCATAAGCCAACATCAAGTTTGACTGCATTGGAATTGCTCACACAGAGCATTCAGTTTATGAAGGGTGAAGCAGGTATGGTACTGAAGACCCTTCTATTCTTCCTGGAGAATGAGCAAGTCACCAGCCTTGAGCATCTTCCATCTTTTTTATTCAGATATTACATTTGTAACCTGTACAATGAATTTATAGACCTCCAAGAGCTAACACAGGTAACTTAATGAATTTATGGATTTTCCTTCTCAGTTGGCTCTGGAAGCCCTGAGACTATTAATCTTATATGATTTCAATGTCCATGTTGACAACGTAGAAGATATGTTTGCTTTCACTCTCATCTTTCACTTTATAGGAAAAATCATGTGTTTATTAAGCTTGTCTATTATCCCACTGATAACTCATGACTGCAAGATTTACTTGTCTTCTCTTCATGCTCATCACTTGAATGAAAGACAGTTCTTCACTCTTGCCAGTTATATGGTAGCATTTGCAATAATTCTGTCTAGCTTAATATTACCAGCTATGAAACCATTCTAGCTTTTTCTATTTAATTTCTGCCATCCTCTGTTTTCTCTATCTGTTTGTGCTTGGTAAATGCAAGAAATAGTCTTGACAGTTTCTTTCATGTCAAAGCATACTATATTTCTTGCCTTTGAAATAAGTTTTTAGATGTTTTTATTAGCTCGCAATTTTTTTTTCTATTTTTTTTTTTAGGATTTCTATAGCATTTATCAGTTAATTCTATTCCATTAGCCTTCTTTTTTCTTCATATCTCATGTCATTAATATTGTCTGTATTTGGATTGCTTTTAGTCTCTGTCTCCAGTATGTTTTAATTTATGAGATTATTTTCTTCATATCTTAATATTCACATTTTCAATTAATTTATCCACACAGTTATTTATTTTAAATTTCCTGGGTTTAATTTCCTCAACATGTACATTCTTTTTATGTCTCTACTGATCTCTGGAAATGACCAGTTTCTAATAATGCTATGCTTGTGTTATCATGAACTTCCTTTGCTCCTGCTAGCCCTGAACAGTGTTACCTGCATTTACTATAGACTTGGGGGAAGGGAGGAATTTCATCCAGTTAGCAGCCTAATGAACAGGACACAAAGTGGAAACTGCAAAATCTGGTGCAAAGTTAAAGTGCAGGATCAGACTTTTTGTTCTTCAAAGTCTGAACTGTTTGGGTAATGTTCACTGCTCAACTTCATCTTCAGAAACTAGGGTACAAAAGTATCCTATAAATCGTACTTAGAAAAAATAGTGTCCCAGGCACATCTTTAGATCTAAGCACATGACTCAGGAGCTACTGCCACATTTCACAAAAACCCACTGAAATAAGAAACCTTAGCAACCTTCCTCTGTGTGCACATTTCATGCAGTTGGTAAAGGAATACCCATGGGTCTCGAGTTTGGTCTTCCTTTGGTGCTACACAGCAGTCATCAAGGGTAGAAGGACACCCACTGAGGATGGCTTTCAAGCTCTGTCTTCTTGAAATTCTTTGACAAGATCCTTGTCAGTGTGACGAGATAATCTTCTTTTACCCACTCTCCAAACTCCTGTTTGTTTGAAAGGAATATTTTCTCTCGTTTTCTTGTACACTGGGAAGTTTTTTATTGTTCTCCTCTCTTGAGAAGGGTTTACTTTTCTTCTGATGATGTCCCTGCCTTGGCACATGCATTTTGTCTTTTTTAAAGTAGTGATTTTTCCCTTCCTAAGGGACTGAGAAGCTATCATATTAAAACATCCTGTTGAAAAAATCACCCAGTGTCATTGCAAATAATATTATTGTTTATTTGTGTAATGGAAAAAATAAAAATGGTACAGAAAGAAAGGATTTTGGGGACTAGTTACTGATGTATCACAAATATCTTGTGTCACAGCAGCTTTTGTGTCCCTATTGGTGTCTTTGAGAGTTTTATCATTTAGTGTTATAAGAGTTGCATGGGCCCTGAATCTAAAGAACAGTAGCAATAATTGAATTTTACAGGTGGGGAAAATGAAGTATGGAGTCATGAAGAGGCTTCTTCAAAGTCAATGGTAACACTGAGAAATGAACAATGATTCTGTTTCCTAACCTGACAACCTTAGCCTCCTCCTCTGAAGTGCTTCATTTTACAAGCAGACCTTGGTGGCCATTGCTAACAACATTAATTCACACATAAAACACTTATCCTCCATTCTCTCTTTCTGACTGTCAAAAGTAAACAATTTTCAGAAACAGATTAAAAAAAAAAATGCTTTGACTTTATTTATGTAAATAAGCTAATGCTAAAAAGAACCCTCAGAATCAGTTTTACAGCAGACTTTTTTTTCCCCTCTTTTTTTCCTTTCTCCTAGAACAACAAGTGGTGATTTTAGGGGTTTCAGGATAAGTAGTGTTCCCAGTCAGATTTCAACTTCTGTTTAGGCACAGCTCAGGCAGATCACAGACTAAGAATCTTTCTCAGCATGATGCCTGTTTGGGGCAGCCCGGTGTTAAACTCTAAGAAAGTTTAATATTACACAGAACTTACTCAATGTTTGGCTTTACGAAAAACAAATTTAAACAAAACCCCCCAAAATCAGACAACGGAGAAAAACTATTTTCAGAAGTGGTAAATTATATAGCAAGGAACAACAGACACAAATAACAACTTGAAAACATGAGACTGAATGCAGAGAGGTCTCTGGAGTGGGGTGAGAGGGAGAAGATGCAGCACGGGAAAAGGTCGTTCAGACAGGTTGAAGAATCTCCATTCTTGGATTTTTTCAAGACTGAAGGAAACAAAGTCAGGGCTGACCTGATCTGCTGCTAATGTTAGTCCCTCTTTTGTTGTACTGGACAGCCATCCACCTATTTGAAGGTAAATCAGCAAAATACTTATTCCAAAATATGGAGGACAACACTGGATGTAGTCTGGGAAAAATCCATTTGTTAAGTCCATGCACTTCTATTTATGTATATCCTGTCATGGGTCTTAAAGTTGTCTGTCATGATGGAAACATGAAGGGATATAATTTGGATTCCTTATAGCGACAACAGCCACTATGATAATTATTTTGCTAATAATGAAATCCTGGAAGGGTGTTCATGTTCACCAGACTGCTTTTGTTCCAGCAGCTCACTCTTGCTATTTCCCCTGCTATTTTTCCATTCTATTAAATTTTTCTCTTAACTATGTACTTTTAATAGGGCTTTAAAAGCTCACATTAAAGAATAAAACTTGTAAATGTCAGGAAACATACAAACTTTAGGGGACTTGTTTCTCTATTTTAAAATGCTGCCAAGAAGCTATGTAGGTACAGACATATTCATGCATAGTCTGCTAAAGGTAGGAATAACTGCTTTTCATTCACTACAGGAAATACCTTCTGTCTGTGATTTTCCTGTTATTGCTGTGGATGAAAGAAGTAATTTGGCTTCTTTTGCACTAAATTTAACAAGACAGTGATCGTTGCACTGTTAACATACCTGTGTAATCATCCTAATAACTGCATGGTGCACAGTTGATTCCTTTGAATGCACTTCATAGACATCTACATTTGGATTAAAAAGTCTTATTAATGACTTACTGCAAAATAAGGACCTCTATCTGCCTCATCCTGGTTGTAAATCTCATTCCCACAAAGCTCCAATAACACAGAATTTATTACTATCCACTATACACTTTTCAGCCAACAATCTGAAGACTACTGCTGCCACTTTTTCAATAAGAATACAGGCAGTTCTAGAAATACAGTGCTAAAAAGACGCAAGATTTTAGGTAATGTGAAATCTGTCCTTACACAGGTCAAGTATCAGTGAGGGATCGTGTTTTTTTGGACTTAAACGTTTCCACAGTTACTGCCATAACTGAAAATGAAGTAATACTAACAGGAGTGAGAAATTTCATAACATCCATACAGGCCTTAGAGCACATTCCTAGAAACAGTTGAGTCCCTGACCCCAAAACAAAGACCTTGCGGGGACTTGCATGACATTTAGACACCTTTGCATAAGAAAGCAGTTCTCAGGTTGTACCTGTTAGCTGCTACCTACCTTTGGAAGTACTGGAACCCTTTAACTATCTCAAACGTTAGCTTTTTCTCCTAACGTGAAGTAGACTCAGTCTACTTCTGTCAGTTTTTCTGAAAATCTTTTCTTCCAATGACTGAAGGACACGTGTCTCTAACAGCCCTGTACAGGGTATACAAATACAGCCCCATATGTCTAGACATGCAGTCTCAGAACCCACGGGCCCATTCAGCTCATCAGGAGAGTGCAATGTCTAGTAAAGACATACAACACCAGCCCAAACTAATATTGTATTCATTGCAAAGATAGATACTTTATGTGGACTGAAATTAGTAATACTGGGAAAATTAACAAATGGTATTAGAGGAAATGGAAAAATTGCAGTGAGAAGAAACTGCGGGAAATACAAGTTCACACTGAAGTTCGATCAGTTAAGAAGTCAATTAGCTGCTAATCTCTGTGGAAATTAGGCTCTCTGATTTGCTGCAAAGGTCCCCATGTGTCTAATCATCTGCCGCTGATAACTCTGAGTAACTCTACAACTAGATTACATTTAAACCCTGTCCACAACCTACAGTAGAAAGTCTTTCTTGCAGGGACTTTCCTGGAGGCTCCAGTGTTGAAGCTATTTCCTACGCTCATTTAATAAGGCATGCTTCTGTTACAATTTGGAAGCAGTTTCTTTTAAAATTTAACAAAAGAAAACAACCTGCTTATCTATATTAAAAAGCTCCATGTTTAGAGCTCTCCACATATATGAAAGACTCAGAGCTTGTTCTTTCCTCTGCAAACATACTTTTTTCCAGTGGAGTGTATTTCTTGATCTGAAAAAGGACAGAAGTGCAACATTGAGCTAATTTTTTTAAAGTACTTTCAGTTTCATTTAAAAGATTGGTGATGTTGCTAATGAGGGAATGGAGGGAGTATGTATAATATCTTCTCTCAAAATGCTTAAACTATTTAGGCACTGATGGTTTAGTGTAAATATATACAAAATTGTTACAAAACACTTAGAAAAGTGATCATCTTCTACAGTGTAGGAGGAGACAAAATGTTATTCATCTATAGGGTTAAAATATTTTCAAGGGTTAAAATATGTGCTATTAAAAATATTGGTTTTGATCTATACTTCTTTTTTTTTAAATTATTTTTTAAAGCAAGTGTGAATATGTCAATCAGACAAAATACTGAGGGCTGAAAAGTGTGCTTCTGGAAGCTGTTATATGACTAGTCGGAGATTTTTTCACTCTTCCAAGTATCCTTCGCATAGTCACATTATGCTAGCCATGGCACAACCAATCCATACAAGCCCAGAAGTTTATCATCTTATATTTCTTTTCATGGGCAAACACCTTGAAAATGTAAATGTGTAAAAAGCCACTTTAGCTGAGAATAGATGGATACTCTAATGATTTTTGATGTCAAGGTCTTGAAAAAGGCTCAGATTAAATTGTTTCCTGTAACTTGGCATGTCAGACTGAAATAACCAGGATTATTCTCTCATATAAATGGGGCAATGCTATGTTATGAATTGTTAGTTGATATTTAATTAACTTCACTTGACTATAACATGTAATAGTAAAAGCCTTATAAAAGTGCCCTATACATTTTTATTGACACAAATATCCTGCTTATAATTATAAATTTAAGTTACAATTAAAAGTCTGAAGGAAGGTTTAAAAATTTTCACTCACACAAAACAGTATCATAATAAATTTTGTGTACTATAAGAGTAATTTATCTATCTAAAAACCTCTTTGTTTTATCCTTAATCAATTCTGTAGGATATTCCAATAACTCTAGATGTACTTTGCAATGTATAATGAATTCTTAAAGAATACCTTTTAAATGTCTAATCTGTATTCATTTACTATGCAACTGACTCACTGAAGTTAATTAATTAACTGCATTGAATCTGAAGCACTGAAAAGTACAGTCTCATAAGGTCAAAACCAGGTTGTAATTTGAAAAAAAAGATTCTAATAGTCCATTAGGTATTTTCAAAGTAAGTAAAATAGTTTTCTGAGTTCTGCAGTATTTTCTGCTGCAGTACGGTGGTGGTGGTTATTGGCAGAGCCACAACTTGATTTGATTTTGATTAACAAAAATTAATGCTCATCTGCCATCACACTGTCCTGCTGAGATGTTTTCTTTCACTGGTCCAACTATTTGTCATACGCTTGGCTGTACAGCTTCCATCACTTTTTAAATTATTTTGCTTAGTGCAACTGCAAGATCATTAATAATTAAAATAGAAAGATTAATAAATAAATAGTACGGGATACAATTTAGCTGAGTTGGAGATTTCATCAGCTGTGAGTCAACATTTACCTCTATCAAAAAATATTCATGACTTTGATGGAAAAAGTCCAGCAACAGAATTTGGTCTCAGATGATAGGAAATAAAAAGAAATTTAGGGCTTCCTGAGCACATGTAGTTTTGGCTAAAAATAAACAAAAATCCTTCATGTTCCTGTGTTTTAAAACAAAATAGTATGTCTGACATGCTCATGCTTCAAGATTACAGCCAGACAACTAGACCTTCAGTTTTCTCAACCGTGAACCAAACAATGTAAAAAGGAAGGTTTTTTTCACTCATAAACATGTTATTTTTCAGCTGCTTTTACCTTGTTGGTTAAAAATATTTCTGTTAACAAAACACATTGCGTGTGTTGTACAGGCCTATCCCAGCCTGTAAAATAAATGGGATATAGGCCATCTTAATCCTTACATGAAGACTTTTTCTTTCTTCTTTTTTTTTTTTCTTTTATTCAGCAAACAATACGTTCTTCAGTCCTCAGCAGGTGATAAATCAACTTCAATTTCCACAAATGACATTTATCAGTATGAACCACGTGAATGATACTTAAAGAACCTTCAGTTTGTAACTACATAGATTATCACAAAACATGTCATAAAAAGTTGTTTCTGAGGGACTGAGGATTAAAGGTGTGCAAACACTGTTTTGCTTTGCCCAGACGGATAAATAAGCATTTCCTTAAATTTCATCTGCTGACTGTGAGTTGAATGAATTGCAACTCATTTAAAAATCTGAACTTCACAGACATTCAGTTTTCTAGGATAAAGAATGTGTGTGTTTATCATTATTTTTCATGTCATACCAAGCATAATAATTTCTGGTGTGGGTCTCAAGTACTATAAGCAGCCGAGGTCATTCCATAGGATTCCATTCAAGGCAAGGAAGGCATTTAACCCTGATCTACCATAACAGAAGAAAGAAAAATCGTAACACTGAATATCTTTCAACTAAATATAAATCAAATCCTCCCGACCTGTAAAAACATTATTGTCTTACTAATTTGAAGTGAGTTTAGATTTCAGGTTTTAAGCCTAGGAGACCTACTTTTATCAAAATGGGCTTTCTGCATAGTACGGGGCACAGAGTTTCACCAAGCAATATTAGTATCAAGTCCAGTAACGTGTAATAGAATAAGATTGAATCAAAGACCCTGGGTGAGAGAGTATGTGCCATATTCCTTTCAAAGATTTTAGAATCCTGAATGGCAAGAATTTGTTGAATTTTTGACGTTTCCACTTTTATTTGTCTAGCTTCTCTTTCAGCCGTTGAATTCTTTTATGCCTTTTTGGGATTAGAAAACACTCTGTCTCCTCAATCTAAGCATCGTGTTAAAAGCACTAACCTAGGTCTGTAATCTTATAGTCATTGCTGATGTAAGTAGGCAGAGCTTCTCTTAGCTCCTCTTAGTTCTTCTAGACACAGGGTGTGTCTTCCAGACACACAGACACTCCACTCATCACTCTTGGAAATGTCATATAATATCTCCAGAGAGAAAGACAGTTTCTTTATGATGGTCTCACTTATGCTAAATGACGACACCGTGTTCCAAGCAGAGGTAATGACAAATATTTTGAATTCACTGGAAAGAAAAGAGCTTGGTTGTCTCAGAAAAATTTACCTTTGCAATTTGAACATGCTGAAGGTTTTAAGAAAAATAATGACCATCTTTATTAGGGGCTAGATTGACAGTGCAGGATATGACATCCTATTTTTAGTTATGTGTTAGGAACAGAAATTCTCAGCTAGCCACAGTGTCACTTCTGCCTGAGGAAACATGAAACCACAACTCCCACTTATGAGAAGTTATGAGGTACACAGTCTGTGCATGTAAGAGGTGTTCTATGTTTTCTCTGTTGACACTGTTCTATGATTTATGAATATTTTAACATTCATTGCACTAGTGTGGAAACGCAGATAAACTCTCTCTCAGTTCAGTGTCTGACAGCCTTGGAGGCTTCGATCATTTGTGCTCTGTCTCAGAAATAATTTAATTCCTATAACAAAGATTCAAGGAGGCTTGTTTTAGAATAACATGCGGTTAGAAAACTCATTTGAGATGTGGGAGAAGCATTTTGTAATCTGGTTTCTGGCTGATTTAGAGCCAGCTCTTTCGTGTAATGCAGCCTAGGAACAGCATTTACTGTTTTCACTGCCACTTTAAACTGAGAGATTTGCCTTGAGGTTTTCATCTTTCGCTATCCCTAACTCCATTTTCAACTTACCTCTTTCCAAACGATGCTATCATTCACACTGGAAGACTGACCTTACAGCATCCATTGCTCCTAGAGATGTACCTTGATTTGATTTTGATTAACAAAGTACTGTTCCGTTTCCAGGTTAGGCTGTAAAATTGCAAGCATGTTATTAAAACATGTAATAATTCATCACTGACATCTACTTTGAGCTGTTTAAAGTAATGAATTTTGACAACTCAAAATGGTTTATGTATTATTTATACTGTTTTTATAACAGTTTTGTTAGGAGTTGCCACATCTGAAAGACCAATAGAGGTGAGCCTGCCACAGCTCCACATTTGCAAATGTAGCTAATATTTAGGTTTCACATGTATTCCCCATAGGTACTTGAAGTGGTGTATGATGTCTGTCTGATGTGCTCCTGGGATGCCCTGAGAAAAAACAGGTCAAGGACCCATTTCTCTAAGTGTTGCGGTTGCACTGCAGTGCCTCTGCCATCACAGCTGTGCCTCTATGCATCCCTGTCTATATGGATTTTGGTTTTTAATCACACACACACACACCGCCCTGGTGGATCAGGGCTGGTTTGCCCACACTGTGGGTGGGATTCATTATGAGTTTCAGCTTGCACAAAGATCAATAATGGCTGCAGCACTTGGTAGCTCACAGCATGCAACACATCACTTATTTGACTTGGGTGTAACACAGAAGGGTGGGAATGGTGTTTTATAATCAGTTTATGTTGTGTGTTTACACTGCAGTGTATGGGGGGGGCGGGGAGTAGGAATGCACGCCATGGGATATGGTGTGAGGTTATGTCAAAGTGGGTAGCTGGGGACAAGGGTACAGAAGCAAAACAGGGAGGAGGCTTAAAGGGGAGACTTTCCTTAACCCAGATGTATTATTTTGGCTTGTTAAAAAATTTACTGGGCAGCCTTTAGGTTTAAGTTAGTGTTTCGAAGAAAAATGAATGTAATCCTAGGCAATATGTCCTTTAATATCACAAGTGCTGCTAACACCAAGGTTTCCTTAACCTGTTCATGTGTATCTACCCACTCCACTTCTTTTTATTTTTATGTAAAAAGAGTCGTCTTGTTGATTGAACTTGTAGTCTATTCAAGGAGCAACGTGTAAGCATATTTCACTGCTGTTTATCAGCTTAAAGGACAAAAATATGTTGATTATCAATAAGAAATAAATCAAGTCCAACTAAAAAATGTAAACCTAACAATTTTCTATTCTGTACATTCTTTTAAATGCATTCTATCAAAGCTTAGGTTTCCCACGTAAAAAGACTGTCTTTGTGGAACATGAAGAAAGTGAAGAAAAAAAAAATAATTATATTGGATTAGCCAGAATTTAAAATTCTGTTTGGATTTGTCAGCGTGACACACTGTTGGACTTAATTTACTACCAACTGCTTTATCAACTTCAGAAGCTGCCCTCTTGAATGAGCTAATTTAATCAATGTGGTGTCTGTATCATGAAAAATGCAGATTACTCAGGAATACAGTCCACGGACTGTGCATGTGTATAGTTATATATATTCTGTACAGACTGTATATACAGGGCAGAGTAAAGTGGAGTCACAGTTGTGTTGCTTATGAGAAGCTACACTGCCAGGCTGCTCTCAAATGACTGTTTTGATTGGAATGTTTTAGCTGATTTTAAATTCCATATTTTGCCATTTCCCAATTTTTAGTTCAATTTGAGATACAAAACATGTTAAATAACAACATTTCTGAAGTATTTAGATCAGAAGTGTGCTTTTGAAGCAAATTTCCACTATTCAAACTTTCATTCATTTCATGGCGGGCATAAACTGGATTTTTCTCAGAGGAAATTAAAGGACCTGGTCTAGTCTATAAGACCAGACTGGATTTAACCTGAAGTAAAACCTTTGAAAATGAATACAGTGTACACAGTAGGTCTTTAGCCAAAAAAATTTCCTCTTCAGATGTGGTGCCATAATTCTTCTTAATTTAGACTAGGCTCCATCACTAATACAGCTAAAAGCTTGAACCATAGGCTTGAACTACCCACAGAATGCAGCAACTCAGCAACATTATACAAAGTGTGAACACAGAAAAAATAAAAATAATTTCTGGATATATCTACAATTAATAAAGGCTCCAGGACAAGAAATATGTCACCTTTTCCAGGTTTCAAGGAAATAGAAATTTCTGAGTAGGTGTTGTGGCTGTGGACATTCTGCACTTGTATGAGGGTTCAGCAGTGAATCAGCCGTTCCTCCACACCAAAACCAGTTTGACATGCACTAGAATAAAACTAAAGCATACGAGAATGTGCAAACAGACTTTACACCTCTCTGTAAGTCAAATATGAGGTCAAAACATATCTGAGTAGCTGGATAGCCACACTGTTTCTGATTGTGGACTTTCACTTTCGTACCAAGTTCCAGCAATGGTTTGATACAGCCTACAATCCAATCCATCAACTTAAAATTCTTCCATACCATAGGACCTCATATGAGGAAAGAAAGGAACACAAAAAAAAAAAAAAAAAGGAAAAAAAAAGAAAAAAAATCTGTTTCTTGATTTCTTTGGAATTATGTTCAACAAAGAAATGTCATAAAGCACAATGAGCCATTATAACTTACCTTCTTTGAAACATTTTTCTAGCTGTAGCTTTTCACACATTTCATTGTTAAGGAATGACATTTTGAAGTAGTATCTTGCATCTCACCATAGATATATGCCCTAATTCCCTAGCATTATATTTTATGGTATGTGATCCACACAGTTATTTTATTCTCTCTCTTTTACCACGCTATGACAGTGAAGATTACACTGCACAACAATCACATGTTTCAATAAGACAAATATATTTTCATTTTAAATTACACTGTTAACTACAGTGGAGGTTAAGCAGGATAAAAATTTCATTGTTGGCTTCTTTAGTCACATCTTTGTGATTCAGTGTTCTGAACTGCATAAGCTGTCCCCTATGTTGGATAGAGCTAGCCTGGTCATTAACTGTATTTCTGTAAGTTTGTGTATTAGTAAAGAGAGCTGTCATTATTGTTTAACTCTATGAACTCTTGATATTTTTTAATAATGACCTACTTCCTACTTTGCATTGCTCTGAAGATGTGTGATATTTCCATATAAAACAGAAAGAATTTTGCTAGGATAGTCTGTGCAAATTATTTTCATGTAGTTAATATTTATAATATCATTGAATAATGAATAAAAAAAAAAAACCAAACCAAAACACTGTAGAAATTGGCATATATCTCATTTGAATTATATCAAGATAGTTTGAATTATGTATTTTTCCATGTTTACCTCCATTGCAACTGCACTACAATTTTCATCACTTTTAAACAAAATAAAAGTTTAAAAAAGGTAATGTATTATGTCTATCTTGGTAGGAAATATTTAGGAACATTGGTAACTCAGGTAACTCAGATATTTCATTAATGCCTTCTCTTTTTACTTGTTTGAGTGTTATATTTTTTCCAACTATATTGTCTTTCTTGCTTGTGTTTCTACTGATTTTAAGTACTTTAAAGTATGACCTCCATCAGGAGTACAAATTGATTATACTTTTAGAGATTGAAAGGCTGAGAATTTTTCACTACACATTCTTGAAGAAACCAAATCTACTAATCCATAGAAAAGTTTCATTGTATAAATTCAAATTAGAGAGAGGAATCATTTCACAAAAAAATGGATACCATGGTTTTGTTGTTGATCCTTTTAATCTTCTCTGGAGATCTGGGTCTTGACACTCATTGGAAAATACTGAAATAAGATAAATTATTACATTGTCTTTGTGTTTATTGTCTGTATTAACTTTGACTAATTTATGTTACAGATAAGGATTTTCACACACAAAAAAAAAGTGGGGGGGGGAGGCAAGGCAATGTTGTCAAAAGCTGTTAAGCTTTTATTTATTTGGTTGGTTGGTTTTCTACTGTTTCAGTAGATGGAGGATCAAATATGACTTCTGATATTTTCAAGCTTTGCACACGTTTTCCATTAACTTAACTTCCTACATTCGTTGCACTGGTGATGCAATAGTGATGTGGTAGGCTGAAGAAAGATCTGCAACCTCCCCATAACCTCAGAATTTTTTAATTTACCTGCTGCCAACACATACTTCTGTTTCCAGGACACTGTGCTTTTGGTTTAAGGGGCAGATGTGACATTATGCATGTAATTAGTTCTTTTCTGCAATGAAGCTGGAACGTATCTCTTGAGAACGGAAAAACTCCCTCTGCCTTCTTCAATTGCCGAATGGACTTAGTTTTCCCAGGCTATTATTAGTTTTCACTTTTCTAAGGTCTGGCTACTCTGCTTTTAAATCTTTTAATACACATTTTTTAGTACATAAGAATAATAATGATCTTTTCTTCAAGACTCAGTGGTGCCCAGGTTACCTATACAGCAATAAGCATAATATAATTTCTATCCTATGGCTCATCTGCTCCAACAATTGTCTTCAGTTAAATTCTCCTGAACGGTGTGAGCTGCAACAACACACTGCAAAGAAAGATATTTAGCACCCTATGTAGATAATCTGCCCATTGGTATTATTGTAGGATTTAAACACATTTTGGGCTGGTGCTTTTGCTGTGATATTTACATTACCCTTCCACTGGGGAGAGCCAAATGAGTCATGCTCGGAGAGAATGGAACAGCCTGATGGAGGACTGGAGAAAAGGCTACATTTTATTATTAATGTATAAACACACTATTTACATGTCTTTTAGCTAATAAAGTGACCATTAATGGCTAGGTACTAAGCACCTCAATTTGTATTACTTTTAGGTAGTAGCAACTAGAATTAAAGGTTTAGGACATAAAAGGAATGTACCAGAGTATGCATATAGTAAATGGAAATTAAACAGATGTACCTTTGTTTTCATAAAGCCTTGCTTGAAGACTTGCCAAACTTTAATGTAAGTTTGTGTTAATGCATAGTGCATTTTTTTTTTTTTTTAAGGCAGATAAAAAAGGAACCATGATACATTGGGAGGCAGAAGGGTGAAAAACACTGGATAAATATGTGATCTGTTATCATCTAGTTGTTTTGATTTTACAAGGGTAAAAAGGAGAATTTTTACAACCATGAAATTAGACAGATTTCAAAACATGCAAAGTGGTTCTTCATTCTCAGTGCAGACTTGAGTATGTGTCACCAACACAGAGATGGTGACAGGGAGCCCTGTAGAAAAAGATTAATGACACCAGAATTTACCAGCTTGGTGCTTACACTGCATTTCCACTGTGTAGGGACAAACTGTTTGTTTTCCCTTTTAGATTGCTTACTATTGCTTGATTTACTGGGCAGCAGAGTGAAGACAAGTTTTTAACTAACTGTGGCATGGCTACCATTCTTCTCAGCAAGCAACTGAACTTCTTTTAGAGACTGAGAAAGATTACTTGTTCTGTGAAAATAATGTAATGCTTCTCACTACTAGGATTTTCTTCATGAAACATGACCTTAGAGAATACTTCAGTTGCAGCTCACTTCTGATTTGGAACAGCTTTGAGGTCTTCTGACCATGAGGAAAAAAATTTGAGCAATGAAAACATCTGTGAATAGATCCCTGAAAAATTATATCGATAGTAAAACTTTTCATCTACGCAGGAATATATGTGCAAAAATCAAAATGGTTAATATGGTTTTCCAGTGAATTTAAAAAGTTACAAAAATCTCACAGATCTCTAAGTGGCTATGGTACAAGATGACGTCTACAACTCGGTTATTCTATTGAAATCTCATTGATTTTAATTCAAATACAATTGGGGAAGTGTACACAACTTGGCAAGGAAAAGCTAACTGTTTTCTTCATGTAATGACAATACATGCATAACTCTACTGATATTGAAGGAACCACAACAAAATGAATTTAATCCATTCTGTTCCAATTAAAGACCACAATTCTGTTTGAAACATTACAACTCTTGGTTGCGCTCCAACTTAGCAATCTCAGTCCCACATGGTCTCATATTTGCACTTATAATGGATTTTGTGAGGGAACTGTCACTCCATCTGGGTAAACTGAGCACCTTGACAAAACACTGAAAACTTGTCACTGGAGAAAAGGTTTAAAAACTGACAAGATTTCAGACATTTTAGCAGGCAGAAGGCTATCTAAGACAGGCTTCATAATATAAATTCGTTTTCCTGATTAGTCAGAAATTGTATTTACTCAATATCAACACTTTTTTTTTTTTTGAGTGTGTTTAATAGCAATGTGAAGTTTTTATTGCTCTAGGTATAAAACAAATCTTCTTTCAGAAAGACTTTCTCCATATGGACAAAGGTGGGTGGTCCCCTGGAGGGGAGAGGACAGCTCACAAAAGCTCATGGCCTTTTTGTGATTCCACTAATGAATCATCCGGAGAAGGTGAGACCTGACACTTAAGATGAGGTTATCCGGGGTTTAACTTCAATATCATTTGCATAACACTGAATATGGGAATCTTACTTTTTAAACAGTTTTGCTTAAACTTTTCACAGTGGGTGAGCAAAGTTAAAATGAAGAAGCAGCAAGTGCCCCAAGCAAGCGAAAAAAAACCCCGAGAAATGGTGACATCAGCCTCTAGAGGACAGGCAAGAAGAGGGTCATTTTAAAATGACCCTACAGGTACCAAGCTCAACTTAGCAGAATGATAATCATGGTTTGCATGCTGTAAAAAAATGTATAATGAATGTAACATGGCTTTCCTTAAACCTCCGCAATTTGTTTAAGCAGTTGTGGGCAGATTCAATTAGTCACGAGTGGTGGAGTGAAACGAAGCTGTACTGCATATAGATGAAAGTATCCCAGTCAAATCAGGGCAAATATGTCTAATGTTTCAAAGGTCATTAGGGTATTCTGAAATAACGCCACATTTCACTATAAGAAAGTGCTGGATTGTCACATGATTTCCATTTTGGCCTTTTTTTCTCAGCAAGGGGATACCACACTGCTGGCAAAGGCAATACTTTTAGAGTATAATTTTCATGTGAAAAATAAAATCTCCTAGAGAAATAGTTTGTGTTTTCACTACATCTCTCTACAGCAGGCTTTCAGGCTCCCATCTAACACATTATCTGAGTAATCAGGGCCTGTATATAATCATGTTACTGCAATGACATGTCTGATGCTCCATATGTAGGATGTATGCACGTTTGTATCTACTCAATACCGACCTAACTACCCATGCAACACAGCTGTGGCAAAGACTCTGCTATCTACAAGCTACTAATAACAGCCCTCTAAGTACAGATGAAGCACTATGGGATTCAAGAAAACATCTCCAAATCTTAATAATTATTTCTTGGGAAGGGATCAATTGCCTTCTAGAGGTGCTTATGCACCTTTACTTTACAATAAAATATTTTAAAATAATAATATGGGTTTCTTTAATTAATATATAATCCATTAATTCAACAGCCTGTATATTTCTCCTGCATTGACATAAATCTGCTTGCATATACCTTTGACATAAAGTTATTCAGTCTACACTTGAAAGTTTCAAATTGAAATAAACAACTCTATACAGCCTTCTACACTAATTTAATTAATCAGACATTTAAACAAACTATTTCAATGTCCTCGTTCAGATAAAGTCTCGGGATACATCCTAGTATGTTCATCATCACCCTTGGTTCTGTCAAACCTTAGTGACAAGCAACCAAATGACTTTATTTAAAATTGTTAAACTGAACTGGAAGTGAGAAGCAGCCACCTCTAGTTCTACTTTCAGATGGTTCAGGTGTCAATGTACACATCAATGTGTGTGGGATGACAACAAGGAGCCATCAGTAGGAAGTGGTCACCTCTGAACCCAGATCAGCAGCAGCTGGAACAACACATCCAACTCTACCCATAGTCTTCTATTTTATTTAGGAACTTTTGAAAACTTAGTCTAGAAGGTAAAATGTCTTCTACATAAATTAGAAGATACTGCAATTACATTTCCTCATGTCAATGATTTCATTTACTATTAATTATGGTTCAAGTACAGCCATGGGCAAAGTTTGACATGGTGTCATAAGTTCATTGCTGCTGTACATGTATAAGAATAATACTTTTTTTTTTTTCTTCTTTTTTTCTTCTCAGTAATTTCTTTCAATTTTTTAGCTCTTGGAAGGCCAAAGAATTTGGGAATCCAGTTTTACTGCAATAAAAAAAATGGAAAAGATTACACTTACTCTTATGAAATAAAAGTTTGGAAAAAGTTGTATCAAGAGAATGCACAGTACTACAATGGAACAAGGAGAGAGGATAAAAGCAGCTCCAAAATTGATGTGCAACAACGTAAATGAACTATGTGCTTTCAGCAGCCCACTAAAATCAGCAGAATCTTTCCCACTGCATCACAACCCATTTGTACAACCAGCTTGTTTTGAAAAGCTAAATAAGTTGTTTTATCGCTCTATAGTCTTCCAAATAACTTTTTCCTTAGAACAATTTAAACTTAAATCTGCATCCAAAAAACTTGGCAAATATTTATGTAAGTAAATGTTCTAGAAAAAAAAAAAAAAGTTTAATTATAGAACTACAGAGTTCTGAGATTAGATCAATATCTGAACTCCAGGGGAAAACTACATAGGAAATTCTGGAAGTAAACCAACAATAAAATTTAATGTACTGAATTCTGTTTCGCAAAAGAAAAAAAACTGAGACCTTTCTGTCATAATATTTCTTATGAATGAGTCCCCAGTAATGGGGGCAATAAATTCATTGCTGCTTGGGACTTGAGGCAGTGAATGGATATTTAAAAAACACTAAAATTATATTTTCAAATATATTCTTCCAGAAGCTCTTACCTTAGCTTCAGATAAATTTATATTGCCATATATGAAGCTATCCACTGGACTCTACTTGTCAAGTATTAGTTAAAGGTTAAAAATTGGAGATCTCATTTGTTTTATATCTCTAGAATGGCTGTTACCAAGAGGAATATCTTGAAAAAGAGCATCTATTTTCATTCCTACTTCCATTTTTTTTTACAGTTAATTTATCTGTTAAAATGAAACATTTTGTTTGTTGCTTGTTTAAATTAAATAATTTTAAACAAAGCATTCTGCTTACAGAAAATATATGTATTTTAAACGTGCATGTTTCAAACTGCTTGTTCACATGGTCAGGGTCATCTTCTGGTTAAAGCAGGATATGACTCAGGAAACCAATGTTCTAGTTATCTCTCTGTTACTGATTTACTGTGAGATTTTGAACAAATTCTTTTCCCCTCCATGTTTCCAATTGTCATATACAGGGGATGAGAATATTATTAATTGGGGTATTAAGATTCTCTTGGAATCTCCCAAAGATACTCAATATTATGATTAATTATTACTCTCAATATAAGTATAAAGTAATAAACACTGACCACATTTAAATAGTAAAACTGTCTCTGGCATTTGTACAGTATTCAGATATGAGAAAAAGATAAAGAACTGTTTCAAATGTAAATCTAATGGTATTTGAAAATTGAGACAAAACAGAGAATGAAAAAGATTATTTTATTTTATTTATCTAGATAACTGCAGCTTTAAGAAACACATTCCAACCTGACAAAAATTAGTCTGCTTAGCTTTATCTTTTGATTAATAACCTGCTTTGTTTTAAAGAACAGATGAACTAAACTTTCAGATACTTAATTAAATATAGATTACTAAGAAAGCTGATAGTTGCTTTCTGAAGATACATGTTACCAAAGACAGTGTGGTTATGGGTTTGATTTTTTCAAAAAAATAACTCTAATTTCAATATCTATTGCAATGTACTTAAAAGAATTCTTCAAAATTTAAAAAATGTTAATTGGATGTAATTGTAATATGGTATCAATGGCATATTAATTGCTAGCTTAATTTTGCAATGTAGTCTTTCAAAGAGTCTCCAAAATTGGACTTCATACAGAGTACTACTGACAGTTAAAAGAACCACCAAGAACAAAACCACCTTCATGCTAGTCCTAGTGTTATTTTGAATGAGAAGTTGGGGTTCTATAGTTGGGTTTTTTCTATCCATGTTTAAAATAATTTTGCATTATAACTTTGATTAACAATGATTAGAAAATGACAGATTCTTTTCTTATAAACATTTCTACTCCCAGGGCAAAATGAAATGAAAACATACATTCAATTCAGCCACAGGTAATAAATCTGTGACTGATTCTTTATCACTTGTGTTTTATAATTACAAGAAATTATTCAAGTAGCAGGAAAGGAATTATGATGGACTGCCTGTGACCTTGTCATGTTCGCTGATGCAAGGGAGGTAAGATTCCCACCAGTTCCATTACACAACACATGTTGGTTTGAGTCAGGTTGAGAACACAGCTCTTGTTTTCAACTGTCCCCTCACCAAGAATCTGGGACAAGCTCTTGTCCTGGGCTGATCTTATAGTGCTGGCCTAAAGGTTTGCTAAGCAGCAAGGTAACAAAGGATTTCAGTCATTATGCAGATTCATGTTAAACTGGTTTCCCACTCCCAAAAAGTTGAAGTAAGAAAATTGCAAAATAAGCATTGTCTCACAAGATTAACAGCTTCAAGAAAGTATGTATTATATAAAACTGATGTTGTGTAAGACAAGATAAACATTGAGCCATATGTTTCAGTAGCACTTAATGCTAAAATTGCTTCAAAATTTTGTAACGTAAGCTAAAATTACCTTTTCTATTAAAAGAGGACAGTAAGATCGTGCTGAACCTAAAAGAACCACTGTAAAGCAAAAACTAATATTTTTAATGGAAATATGGAAAATATCTGGACAAAGTCAACCATCGGGTAAGGGTTTTGGAAAAATTCACCATCAGCCCTTCATTACAGATCCCAGCATAAAACAGTATCTCTGTGTGCGTTTGTGTGTGTGTCGGGTTTCTGTTTCACATAACAAAGGGCTTGACAGAATTTGTATTCCAGTTTATGAGTCGCTTCTCAGAATGAAATTGTTGGTATTAGCTATTAATAAAGAGTATTAAATATTAAATAACATTAAAATATTAAGTAGTACTTAATAATAAACTTTGACTAAATCAATAATTAAAGGCATACCAATTGAACAATTGATTAACTGTAGTTTCTAGACTTAGATTATGGTTTCTTAAATTCAGTACACTTTGGTATGAAACCTATTCAAGGATGTGAGTGAAGTTTATTCTTTTAGTATCTCATGCAAACTCTAAATTTAATCAGAAATAGAATAAAGTTAAGTGAAAAGACTGAAATTCAGTGACAACACCAACACCCACTTCGTTGTAAACATGCATTATCAGGACATTAGATATATTGACTTTAGCATTCTGTGTATGATGAAATTTAGAGAAACTACAAAATGGTTCAATAGATTAACTAATACAGTTGCAATTCAGTTACATAGATAAAGATGTTTACTGCCACAGGAAACACCCCAGAGCATCTGAGTTTTCTGGGTGTATCTGTCAGATATGACATAGTATCCACAAGTGACCCTCATGCATTTCTGGAGAGGTAGGTAGATGCCAGGCAAGGTAACCTATAACTTTTAAAATACTAGAAATATGTGTGTGGGCATCTATTCTGTAAATATAATTGACGCTGAAGATTTTATTTCCATTGGGAGTTTAGAGAGATATTATAAAATCATCAAATTTAGAAACTCTAAATGGTATCTGGTGTCAGAATCTTAATCTGAATCTCACTCTTTTTGGCCTATGATACAGGAGAAAAATAATATCAAAAGGTTTGGATGTAGTACAATCAGTGCCCAGAAAGGCTGGAAACTTACTTGAATGTTCATGATGTAAAGGTGTAAATAATAAGATTTAATTTTATTCATTATGATATTACAAATTTTCAGGTGCCTGAAAAAAGGAATTTAAAGCACAAATTCAAGGTTATACCTGTTGCAAAAGGGAATGAAGAACTGAGTACAACCAGAGCAGAAAACTGTAAGTAGAGAAAAGACTTAAATTGTTATTTCTTGGCCAAAAGAAGTAGCTTAAACTTTTGCCTCATGCAAATTCAAAATTATTTAAACTTTGAGCATTTTTGAAATTCCAAAAATGTACCATCAACTTTTCTTCTAAAAATTAAAAAACAAAGTATTAATGTCAGTAAATGTTCTATCATGTTTGGACTGGGATGTAAAGTGAAACAGAAAATAATATTAAGAAATTCATACATTTGAGAACTACAAATAACAAGATTTACCCATACAATGAGGATTGTAATTGAGAGCTAATGATTACAATGACAAATATAAAATATATATTTTAAAAGAATAGTTCAGGCAGATTAAGAAGAACCTGATATTCTGACATTCCGGAGTCTATTTAACAGGTCCCATGTTTAAAAGATATGTGCATAAATAATTGCTTTTTTCCCAGAAGGTGAGAGTAACTCTTGTACATGTGAAGAAATATGAGCATGTTCCTTCTAACATTTCCTCGGTTTTATTTTATTTCTCAATGGGGGCACCTTTGAGCTGTGATGTTTTCAATCTACCAGATGAGTTTACTGCAGGTTCCAAGTAGAGCTGTTTTTATTGCTCTTCTGTCAATATAATAACAGAGAAATTAGAATTAAACTCATGTTTCAAAACTGCAATTGCCTCCTAGACCGCTGGGGGTACTGAAGACTTGGAAGAGCATCAGGGGATGTTCTCAGGGTATTTGTTTGACAGTTGCAAGAAAGATTTCACATTTATCAGTAGCACAAAAGTTACTGGCTGCAAGCTTTTTGCTAAATATCGTTCTTGAACAGCAGACAATACTTCCCAGGTATTTCTTTTTGGGAAGAGATTTTTAAAAATTTATTTTATTTATTAATTTAACACCACCCATCAAAATTTAAAATAACACAAGATGAATGAAGTAATTTTTGCTCTGGAAATATTTTTACTTTTTAAAATTGTACTTTTTTAATATATTTTTTTAGTTCAGATGAACTACAGCTTAACTAGGGAAAAAATGTATTGGCAGTTGAACAAATAACTGCAGAACTGTTTTGGACATGTTGAAAATTAACTCAGAAGACAGATACGGGCTTCAGCTTGCTTTTATTAGTAGTGGCAAAACTCACCTCTGGCGTGACACATATGTGGCAAAAGAAAGATTAAATATTAAGAAGAACTGTGTTATTATGTTCAAGTTTCATTGGGTTCCTTTCACTTTTGTTTATTAAAGAAAATAAAAAAGAAAAAAAATAGAAAAAGGAAAAAAAAATAAAAAGAGAGAGATGTAGAGAGGAAAGAAAATGGAACCTATTACATTTAAGTTTCCAGTTTGGTTTGAAGGACTCCAGAGGAGGCAGAAGCAGGAATTGAGGTGTCATATTTTATTCCTTTATGAAACCTTCTTAATGGGGAAGCCTCTGAGGTAGGTGAGGTATGTTCTCATGCGAGTGTATGTTGTTCCCTCTGCTAAAATCATTCTAAAGCTTTTGAAAACTTTCAATTACTTGTTTGGAGAGGATCATAATAATGAAGTATTTTACACACATTCAAACTCACAGTAGTGACTGTGCTCAAAACTCTCAACTGTGGACTGAGCTGCTGAGGCCATGGTCCTCCACCCTTTAGATTAATGGCAAAGAGAGGGATAGTTTTATAATTATTTACTGTATCTCAAAATATGAGAGGGAACTTTTCCACTGTTATCAACACAACAAAGTGGAACTAAACAATAATGGAGAAAGGTGAGACAGTGTATCAGGTGGAAAAGGCATGAGGGTGAATGGTAATAGACAGGGATGTAGGTAGAAGGTTGCTATATTTATTTTAGCTGCAGTAGGTGCTCCATCTGCAGAAGTATGAAAAAGACTGGGGTCTTGTGAAAACGTGATTAACCTCTTTTTTACCTGGATGATTTTGATTTTCCTTGAAACATCTTGTGCTTCCCAACAGAAACTCATCTGTTTGGTAATGTAATATGACCTTTTCACAAGTTCTTACTAGTTTGAGCTATGTTTGTCAAATTAATAGATGAAGAAAGCAGAATATGTCATATGGTCTCCTTGTGTTGAATTTTATAGACACATAAAAGGAATTACGGTAAGATAAATATAGCTTAACACATACTGGGTGCTATGTGAATTGCTGGAAGTGTTGTTAGTACCTACATCAATCTCCCAAGTGAGGTGTGACATTTTCTCTGTTTCCAGGGGTTATCTGTGGAAAAGCACCTCGTATGCAATGGCAAACTTTAGAAAGCATCACATTTATTTTAAAGCAATTGAATAGCTAAGTTAATGCTGTTATATTATATTACCAAGAAAAAATACAGAAGCTGAGTAATTGCCCTGTGCTTGGCCATATTGAACCTCATGAAGTTTACACAGGCCCACTTCTCAAGACTGACTAGGTTTTTCTGGATGGCAGGCCATCCCTCAGGCTTGCCAACTGCACTGCACAACTTGGTGTCATCCACAACCTTGCTAAGGTTACACTCAATGCCATTGTCTAAGTCATTGATCAAGATATTGAACAGTACTGATCCAAATGAATCCCTGAAGGTCACCTCTTGTCACTGAACTTCATCTGGACATCAAGCCGTTGACCACTACCTTCTGTATGCAACCATCCATCCAATTCCTTGTCCACAGAACAATCTACCATATCTGTCCAATTTAGAGAGAAGGGTTTTTTGGGGGACCATGTCAAAGGCCTTACAGAAGTCTGGCTAGATGACATCTGTAACAATTTCTTTGTTCACTGATGTAGTCACTCCATCATAGAAGGCCACTAGGTAGGTACATTGAATAATGACAGCAGATTTGATTTAAGATTTTTTCTTGTTGCTGGATGACCTATGCTTTTTTTTATTTACTTACTTGACCTATGCTTTTCTTTTTTTTTTATTTACTTACTTGCATTATCAGAGAAGTACTAAGATCAGTAGGTCTTGTTAAGGTTTTAAATAGAGCTTGAAAGGAAAAAAGATGGATATTGGATCCCTTTAAAAAAAAAAAACCAAAGTATGCAAAAAGATTCCAGACTTTTTTTTTTGAGGCGTGTTTTTTGTTGTGGTTTTTTTTGTTTGTTTGTTTGTTTTTCTTGCTGCAGTGATGCCTTTTCTGCATTTTCAGTCATTCTATAATTTAATGTCACGTTTTAAATCTTTAAATAAAGTTGTTATTTTGTATCCCTCTTGGTAAACAGTCTTAAGGTAGTGACAATAGCAAAATTATGTCTAGATACACAAGAAGCTGTAGTAGTGCAGACATTTTTTTTTTCCCTCTACAGCTATCTAAACAGAATTGGGAAGGGGAAAGTGCATATAAATATATCAGTCGAGAAGTGACAAGGACAGCTTTGGAAAATACATTTTAAATGAGTGAAATATACATTTAACCACAAGAAAAATATACACTTCTCATTCCTGAGGCAGACAGACAAGATTTGAGATCCTAAGATAAGCTTTAGAAATCTTTAAGAAGAGTTGTAGCAACATATTTAAGGGCCTGATCCTACTTCCAGTGTAATCAGACAGACTTTTTTGCCAATTATTTTAAAAAGACAGGAATTGAGACCCAAGATCTGTTGTAAAATAATTCCTCTCACACATCTCTAAATCTATGTAGTCCTACCGCTAGTGTCTACATATCATTGCCTTTTCCTCATAAAAATTGTAGTTTTCCATTCAACTTCTTCCTGCAAAATCCTTTCTTTAAGACATGGAATTTGCTTATAACGGCTCAGGATCAGACACAGATAAGGAAGATTTTGTTTCACAGCTTGTAGCAGATGGAAAAACATAAATGTAAAATATACGGATGTTGAGAGGGCACAGCATGGAGTAGGGAAAGGGGCTTGCTATACTTTACTTTGTAGACTCATTAACGATGCCTTAGGTAGGCCTAATTAGTACTCAGGGGGACTCTCCATTTCTTGCCTGGATTGGAACAGAAAGATTGGGCATTCAAAACTGCCTATGTTATAGGGTCTTACATCTGTCTCTTTCCTAGAACCACCAACTTATGAAGGAATCCCACTGATTTCTTTAGCCTTTACATACTTCTTCCTTAAAGAATACTTGTGGAGCATAATGGAAGACTACATATGCATAGATGTTATTTTAATATGCTATTTGGATGACTGCTTTTGCTTGTCTAAATAGTATATTACTTTTAAAAATGCAAACAAACAAATCCATTAAAATGTTATACCTGTTCTTGGATTTGGTGTGATCCAAGCCTTACTAAGCAATCAGAGTGTATAAATCAGATACGCTAGTCTTCAGGTAAAGCATGAGAGAATATACCTCAATAGTTTTCCTAAATGCAAGGATCTTCTTTATATATTAAAAGTGGAAACAGTACTTAATGTTCTCATAATTCACAAACATAAAGATTTAACTATTCTTTCCTTCCTACTTGTTTCTCATCAAAATCCTAGAAAATAGACATAAACTTTCTGTAACTAAGATTTATCAGAAGGTTCCTTAACGAAAAGAGGCAAAATCATACTGCCTTTTGAATTACTACATTTTTGATCCAGATGGCAATGTCTCAACAATCTCTCAAAATCAAGGAGCCTGGACTTTCAAAGGAGTCACAACTCCTAGAAAGGTTTTCAAGTCTCTCAGTGGGGTATGGGGATACAGTATCATGCCATGCTATTGTTCTATATAGGAGTAAACTAGGTAATTTTTAAGATGCTATAATTTGGTGACACTGTTTCCAGGTCAGTGCTTTATAGTGCATAACAACTGACACTATCTCAGGAACCTATCTGAAAGCCAAAGATGGATTATTCTCTCCTTAGAGTCAGTCACAAAAATCATAGAAACAGTGGTTCCTCTGGGAGTTGTCTAGCCCACTAGAAGAGGTGCTATTGCCAAAACCAGGTCTTACTGTACGTTGAACTTTCATTCTACTATGATTTAAGCTTCTAAATGTCCTTAGCATATAACTGAAGCTTGATGTAAAGTCAATCATTAAGTGTGGTTCTCATCTGGCCTTAATCAGTTATTGCATTTCATCTAAATATTTCTGTATTATGCTTTTGTTGGTGGTGGGGAGAGGAACAAAATTCCATCTGTTTGTACATGACAGTCTTCATGTCCAGAATATTTTCCAAGAACCAATGTACACCCAGGAATAATTGGTCTTCTAATTACTAAACTCTATCTTGGACACTCATCTGTAAGCCTCTTAGAAAAAGCTTTATTAAGGGGTGATCTGAGTTCTCTGAGGTGTAGTCTGAAGCTGACATTTATTTTGTTCTGAAAAGGAAAAAAAAAAAAAAGAAAAGAAAAAAAAAGAAGCAGGAAGAAGAGGACGACAGAAAAAAAGATGTCAAGATGTACTGGTTGCTTCTTGAAACCTAAATAGAAGTGACTTTGTACCTACCAAACCCCATCAGTTCTTTCCTTCATGTTTCTACAATCTGTTTGTAAGGATAAGAAATAATTTAGTGTCACACAATTCCCTCTCAATTGACTGGTTTAAAGATGATTTCAGTATTTTCTATGTAATCTGAGGCAAGTAAGGTGGGTTACATTTTGCAGAGACCTGAAGGCTTATTTCCTAGTTAGATAACACCCAGAGGAATGGGTTTTAGCAAAGTTTTCCTCTGAAGTCATTGCTAAATTGTTAAATTGTTCATGTCAGATTTACAACGCTGTTAATGTCAGATTTCAGAGTCTTTGATGCTGTGGAACTCCTTATAGCCCTTTCACTGTCTCAATGAATTACAGCCTAAACTCTTCAGTGTCGAAAGACGAAGATATGTAAAGATATGTAGACATATTAAAAAGTAACAGAATATTAAGCTGATTAAATATTTACATATTTACTCAAACTGCATAGCTACATACTTTAGACGTGCAAATGGTAACGTGTGAAAGAAATCTCAGCTAATCTCCCTGTGGTATATATTTTCACTTTAGAATATAATTGTTACCTATCAAACCTTGTGAAGTTTTGAAACTATATTTCACAAAGGGCCTTGACATTATATTTCTTGTGTGTTCTGGCTGCCAGCACTTTATGTCATTAATGAACAGGCACTCAGGTCCAAAATCCCAGTTTTTAAAATGGAGATATCTTTCCATTCAATGACCTACTCAAATACTTACATAAGTATATATGTATACTTATATACATATCAAATACCTATATAAGTATATATGTATATACTTATGTATATTTTTATTTTTTTTTACTCCAAACACAATATGGACTATACATAAGTATATATGTATACTTATGTATAGTCCAGTAAAAATCAAGGTAGAAGGGGAGTAAAAATCAAGGTAGAAAGGCGTCTCCTGGGTTTGACTAGGGAAGTGCTATTTGCAGCTTGAAGCTATTATGTTTAGATTTTACTCCATCAATACCTGATTTTACAGCTCCTAAAAGTTATCCTTTGAAATTCTGCTGGAGATGCAATAAATATTAATTCCTTCTATTTAGAGGAACAGATTGTGTAGCCAAATGTATTGAATTTCATTTGAAATAGTATAATTATTTTTAGTTAATATAAGCTTGCAGTCAGAGACAATCAGAACACATGTTCAAGTTGACCTATAGCAAATAATAAGTAGTGACCCAGTAAACTGTGCCTGAAAATCATCTTTCTGTCAGCTCTAGAGAAATGTGACAAAAGAGCCAAAGGTGACAAAGAACCATGACATGCATTTGACTGTATGGATTTGTTCATCTGAGATTTGATTTTGTCAAAAGGAGGACTTCCTCTAAGGAAACAAACATTAAGGAAGCTTTTCTACAGACTAACAGATAAGATAGGGACTTGGGATGTTCAGGGTGGTTCCTGACATCTACTCTGGTCATGGACCAGAACAGAAATACGTCATGGTAAGAGGATCCTTTTGAGGCATCAGGAGTTATCTCCAACCCAAGTTCACATCGCTTAGTATGGGCCCACAGATTGTTTCTAAAATGTTAGCAAAGAAAAGAAAGAAACAGTTTTTCAAGGAGACCTGAACTCAAAAACAGCACAATCCAGCTATAGTTTTGAGAATACGAGTTGAAGCTTTCTACAGTTCATGTAGCGGTTCCAGTCACCAAGGGCTTGGGGAACTTCTAAATATAAACCATTCCTAAGTATATTGTGTGAAGTCTTGACTCACAAAATCAGTGGCTCCATGGGCACTGGAGCCAAAATTTAATTCAATGCTATTTGAGTACTCACAGTCATGTTGTATGACCATATGGACTCTGAAACATACCTGTTCCAAATGGAACTGTTGGCAAAAAGGAAGAGGTAAGAAAACCGAGTGATATATCATATTGGCTCAAAAGGTTGTTGTTCTGTCTTTTCTATATCCATATCAAAGGGAAAGATCAAGAACTGTGCATAGGATTGCAATCCTTCCCCTACTGCCAGTTACATATATACAAGAGAAAAGAAACAGAAGGTGAGAAGGCTTAATTTACTGAGAAATAAGAATACATATATTCTTTCAGTTCCTCAAAACCAGAGTTTTGCAAAAATGATGTCTTTTACCCAGGAGGATCACTTTCTGGACGTAGTAGGGGCCATTTATGAATTTATTTTTACTCATGTATTCTTTACTTTATGATCATTTATCTCTCATATCTCAGAACTCATATTCCCACTTCCATAAGGAAGCAAGTGAATCAAAATAAAAAAAGCCAAAAAAAAACAAACCAAAGAAACAAACAAAAAAAGTGCCAAGTAAAAATCCAACCAACCAGGCAAGAAGAGTTGAAAAAAAAGAAAAAGACCTGAAGCACTAGCAGTGTTTTGTTCCTGGGCTAATTTGTTAGTCATCAAAACTGCCTCAAAATACACTAGCTTCTGTGATGTGCAATCTTAGTATTCACTTCAAGTTGTTCCACCACTTCAAAGTGAGAGTAAGTTACTTGGTTTCCTCGGAACACGGATAACTTCACACCTGTGAACTCTAAAGTAGTCTGATCCTGGCCTGAGTCTGCAGAGAGGCTGAAATAATTTGTTCAAGGGGTATGAATTGCCCTTGCCACCTGCCTCAGGGCTCAGTAGATGGTATAATTGTATAGTTGATTAAATAGGCTTTTTCCTCTAGGTTTCAAAAAGAATTCGGTATTTTTGCTTTGCAATTCATAATTTAGCAAAATTTTGTATTAGGTATGCTGCCTTGCAAACCATGTCTTTTTCCCTTGGTCGTTCTCCATCAAGTGAATTAATATTTCAGAGCTGAGCAGCCTGGAACCTGTGCTGGGGACTCCCTCTGTTCAGGCCTCAGAACAGCCCATCGGACTGGGGAAACAGGAATTTGGACACTGTCAGATAGGAAGATGAATTCCTAGGAGCTGAATACAAGTGCTACCCTGGTAAATATTATGTTAATAAAGAGAATTCTGATCTGCCTCATCTTGAAACATATGAAAAAACCCCACCCTCAAAGCTAATTACCATAACTTATCAGGCTATCTGAATGTTTGCAACTGTAAACAGTAATCTTGACTGCATTTCAGTGGAATAGAAAACAAGTCAAAACAAAACAAGATTAGTAGTTGTTCCAAAAATTAGTGTTTCTGAAAACTGAAGGAACTTGTGGTGCTAAATGTACTGCGGCTGGCTGTACCACTTGATTTTGGATTATCACAGCGTAGACAGGGCACCCAGGCACAAACTGGGAATTCTGGGAGTACAAAGAACTTTACCCAGATTCAGGATTATGTCATTACTGAAAGCAGTTTGCCTGCTAGGCAAACCATTGATCTAGTGAGCCAGAGGCAGGGACACAGCAGGAAGACACAGGTTGACATCTGTATTCTCTGGAGGGCTGCAAGGAAAAGGTCACTTGGGAGATCTAACAATATGTTGAAAGACCCAGGTTCATAATCTGAGCATGAGTAACTTGCATTAAAAGCTGAACAACCAATAAAATTGGGGAGTTTCAAAGGAACCTGGGGGTAAAGAACCCATTCAAAGAGACTTGGCTTCCATTGTAAAAATAGGTATGGAATATTAGAGGAATAGCAGGTAATCTCAAGAAAGCACATGCTTAGAAGCAAAAGCTAAATAGCTTTGATTATCCTAAACAATAGTAGTCTGAGAAGAAAGCTCATTTATGTGCTGCAAAGGATACTTTCAAGGAAGTGGTTCCTGGAATTGAGTCAAAATTGGAGAATATTTTCAGCCACAAAAAACGCGACAAACCCAACCAAGCAAACAAACCTTCTCCCAGAAATAACTAACATTTCAGGCTTGAATTTGTTTCTGTGCACATAATAGTGACATATTTTTCTTGTACATCTTGAATCTCAGTATGACATTCATGTAACAATCCATTTGATTGAATCCATATTGTATTCATTTGGATTTCTTTGAAGAAGCTAGGCCTAATGATGTATGCCTATGATGGCCATATCAACAAGCATTGTTTTTTTTAAGGCTTACATTTATATGAATAGTTGTAAATTTTCTAGTAGTTAAAAATCTAAATAAGCCTAATGTACTTACTGCATTTCTATTTTCTAATAACTAAACCATTAAGAAGTTATGGTTCACTGTGGTAGCTAACATAATTGTTTTATTAGCCTTTTATTATCTTTTTTTAAAAAAATATAAATGATCAGTTAATATTGATTCATTCAAACAGTTTGGATTCTGATTCATTGTACATATTTATTCAAAAGAATTATATTTGTAAGTGAAAATAAAGGTTTTGTGTTTCATTTGGGAAATGAAAGAATCAAATCTTTCTATGTAATTCATATTGCTCTATCTGGAACGGTAAGTTGCTTTTCTTTTTCAGCTGCAAGACAGCTGAGAAGGGAGGAAGGGAGAAAGGGAAGAAGGAAGGAAGGAGGGAAGGAAGGAAGGAGGGAAGGAAGGAAGGAAGGAAG
>VZRU01005724.1:309-13962 GCA_013398155.1 Pedionomus torquatus | reverse complement strand
TTTTTTATTATTTCCCCCAAATAACTTCAGCTCTCACCAAAAGGGCAGTAAGAAAACACCACTATATTTAAACTGACTAGTTGACATGCCTCTGAGAGAAAAAAAACCAAACAACCAACAACCAAAACCCAAACAAAATAAAACAAAATCCCCCAATCTACAAAGACCAGTTTTAGAGTGCCTTATTATGAATTCCTTATCCTTCAAGAACATTTTAAAGTATTTTCAATTTACAGGTTCATTGATGACAGATTACTTCATTAACTATGTTTTATTCTACTCCATATTTTTTCCCCTGATGTGAATGGCATTGGAAAACAAAGTCTTATAATGTCATCCTTATACTTTTGGAAAATTAGCACTGTTTAAAGAAGACAAAATCAATATTCTTTTCACCCATCCTGGCATTCTACACAGATTTTCAGCTGCTGAATGGCAAAACCTTAAGCTGTGAGAACACACTCATTCTAAAATGAGTGTATCTGCACACTTGTTCTAAACTGAGTATATAATACCTCTGAGAAGTAGCTGAGATAGTGTTATGACACGTTTCTGAATACAGTACAATTTCTTCACATTACAGAAATATTCATTGTGTGGAAAGTACAGGTTAGGTATGTAAGAAGACAAGATGAACTTTGGGCTCATCTTTTGAAAAGAAGCTTTATGTGATTGAGTATCTGCCATGCATTCAGAGTTATAGCATTTGGCATCCTAGGTGGAAGGGACAGCCAACTTTCTCCTCAGTGCTGCTGCTGCCAAAAGATGTTTCCATTAAATTTGAATAGTGAGGATTAAAACTGAAGTCAGGGTATTTCCAGAACTGGTCATTAACTGCTGTTGCTTGAATGTTGGATGCTTTTCCTTAGGCAATAATGAGAGTATTCAGAATCTAAGACACACAATGTTGAGAATAAACTTTTCTAAAAATGAACTGAAACAAAAATCAAGTCATTTCAGTCAAAACTAGTATGGGAAGTACAAGGTTGAAAAGTTGCACCTCAGATAATTTTATTAAAGGACTAAGAGATTAATAAAGTCAGTGTGAGTGTATTATTTACTTTAGAGACAGTTAGACAAGTCCTAATGCATTTGTTCTGGGGAGGAAAAGAGAAAGAGAGAGCAATGAAGGATAAGTGAATTAAAGACTGAAATATGAGCTATAAGAGTTTTTCTGCAAGAAATGCATTTGGATTTAGAACTTGAACCTAAGATCCCTTATTTTCCAATTTATGCTGCAAGACCTAACGCATAAAGTGCTGTAGAAAAGCATTTTACTACCTTTTGGGTAATTTGTTTCTCAATTCCAGGATATTTTAGCATCATGAAGCATTAAAATATACATATAGAAGTTCTGCAACCTTCTGAAGTTCTCTTATCCCCTGTGGAGAAATACTGTAAATATCCTTGACAACTGTAATAACTGGACATTGTTAGAGCGATGCTAACAGAGGGGGTTAACAGCTTGTGCATGTACAAAATACTTGGAAGTCAGACAGAAAGCCATTATTATGACCTTGTGCTGACCACATTCTATGAAGTGTTACATGATCAGGGACAGGGAAGTTGCTTAATGGAAGTTATATAGTAGCTAGATGTATCCTTGTCACACTTCATCTAAACTGATACATTGCAATGGTCCGCACTGCTCAGACCTGGCAATTACTGTCCAATTCCAATCTATTCCACACTGCCACTATAATGAAAAATAATTAGGAGCCTGAAAATGAGTTTTCACATGAAATGGTTTCAGTGCTTGGACACAATCGCCTTTGGCAGATGGCTTTGGGTTTGCTTTAATATAATAAAGACAGTTAATCATCTCTAAAGAGTGCACAGAATGAATAAACTTTTAACACTACTTTCTCCTATGAAACTCTTATATTGATCAAATGTTTAATACTGAAGAGTTCATGTATCTATGGGTGAGTGTTCTTAAATAGCTAATACCCAGGAATCTGCACACATTCTGATGCACCCTGGAGATGAAGCAAATTAACCCAGGGGCCAATTCCTTGATACTGGAGATTAGAAACTAATATTGAAGAGCAAATAAAATAAAATAAAATGAAACATTACTCTCTTAAATGTGGTAAAAGTACAGATCTTTGGAAAGTTTTTGCGAACCCTGACTAGGAATTTGTAGCTTACTTGAACTGCAGGAAATAACATGACACAATAGTAGTAAGATTATTGATAACTTTAAGAAAAAACGTGTGTCTATTGTAGTCAGCACAGAAACTGATAAAAGTGGGAAGCATTTCATCTGGCTTCAGCTAGCTACAGTGCAGTTGTTAGTCACTTTTGGCTGACTTTGTAGCCAAGGTAGAGAAATAGGTGCATTTAAGGTGCAATTGGTATGACCCGTATGAGCTGCCCACTTTTGGTTGAGATGAATTACACCCCAGAAGGCATATCAATTTCTCTTCCCTGACTATACAGGTAGCCCAGGACGATTAGCTTAGATGCAGATGTCAATAGTGTTTAAAGTTAGATTCAATAAATCTGCCTTGAATAGGGGTTTGATTTTCATTAAGCTGTTTGCTAGGTTTTGTAACAGTTTGTGCATTTGTTTTTTATATACAAGTTAAGAAACACGAATGATGTCTCATATATGTTATAAAACATACGGTGTAACGATCTGAATACAGAAAGATGGATAAAAGTCTTTCTATTGCAGCCATTGAACTATGAATCATACATAAGATAAGCAGTAGTACCAGAAAATAGAGACATTGTTCTCCTGGCAAGCAAAAAAAAATATTAAAAACAGTAATAATAATAAAAACTAGCCCAACTTTTTCCCTGAAGAACTTAAATAAACAAGACAAAAACATAGTGAAAGTTATATGACATGTTAACAGATGAAGATAACAAAGACTACATAGCTGTGTAGTTTTTGATTATTTTTTTTTTGTGGAGAAGGAACTAGATAAATGGAAAGAGATGTGGAAAGAGATGTAGACAGGACCACTATGGGGAAGAGACTATAAAATGGGCCAGTGTTACTGGTAGTGAATAATGGGGCTGCTGAGATACAGAACAGCTCAAACAGCAAGATGCCAAAGGCAGGAGACCTGGAAACTATCGAAAGTATTCCAAATGTCCCAGAGTCCTTATTTTGCCTGCTTCTGCTCAATACCTCTTTGGTTTCTTTCTGCAGTTTTTCTCTCAGGCCACAGAGCAGTGGGAATAAAGAACATGTCGTTTTAGTCATAATCTCTGTCAGAGATAATTGTTTTCCCTTGGAAACATCTGGTTACAATGTCCCAAGTGAGGCCCCTCTTCTTCTGTTTTGCTTCCCTGCAGAAGTCCTTGTCTTTGCTTCTGTAGCAGTTCAGTTATACAAAAGGGGCAGGGAGAAAAAAATGAAAGAAAAAAGAAAACAAAACACAGAGAAACAGAGAGTAATGAACAAATCTCTTAAGAAAAATCTAGACAGGAGTCTGAACTATATTTTTTACTTTTCAGTTCACAATTGATTAGCAGTAGGATAATAAAAAAATGAATCATATTTTTCTCCACTGGAAAACATTTGTAATATGCATCTTGATTATTCTCCCTTTCTGAGTGTTTATAATTTCTTACTATATTAATTAACAAAATAACTAATTTTAAGAATACAATTTATTGAGTACATTTGCCAAATTATTCAGCCAGTGTTTGGAAGCAATGCTTATCTGGCTTCTTGCTTGTTGTTTTGGGGTTTTTTTAACATTGTCAGTGAGATAAGAATTCAGTATTTTACATGCATGTCACTAGTAAAATAATGTTGCTTTCCAATTGCTTAAATAATATAGAAAACTAGCAACATTTAACATACAGTTTTAGATGATAGGATGCACAATGAAAAATACTGGGAAATAAAAATACCTCTTTTCAACTGAATTATTAAGTGAAGGTCTAAATTGCCTCTTAAAGAATTAGCAGTCATCAGTGTTCTAGGTTTTTCTTTCACTTATACATTATTATTTTCTTTAGTTAGTCCTGAAAATTTTTAACCTCATTTAGCTACTTCACCTTTACCTTTTGCCATCTTTTTCCCTCCTCATTAGTTGTGCAGACACCATTCTTGTCTGATACAAAGTTAAGTTCTTAAGGTTGTCTTATTAAAACAAATATTTTATAATTTTTTAATTTTGTCAAGTTTAAATTGGCCAAGTGAAATGGGGATTATAGTAGAAATAATGAATAAATCAAATACCTTGATTGCATATTTCTGTTTAATTTAAAACCCTACAATTATTTATCATCAAGCAGGTTTATTAGAATGCTCTTTTTGTTGTCCTTTTTTGTTGTTGCATTGTTAGCTAGTAACATATAGCACAAAAGTTATGATGGAAACTCTGCCTTTTCAGACTTATAAATTCCTCTTAGTGTTGAAAACTCATATAAAATACCAATTCAATTTCATTTTCTAAAGAAATTTTTGAAGAAATTTCATTCTCTGCCTTCATATTCCATCACCTACTTTTAGAAAAAAAGAACTCTGAAACCCTTGCAATGGCATAGCCAGCCTTGGTGGTGATGTCACCACACAGTTTGATGTCACCAGCAAACTTGTCAAGAGTGCACCCACATTGCATCCCAACAATGAAGAAGTCAGGCAAAAAAAGCCTGGAGGGATGAACAAGGAGCTTCTGGGCAAATTCAAACACAAAAAGGAAGTCTATAGTGGCTGGAAGCAAGAACAGGTAGCCTGGAGGAATACAGAGAAACTGCCTGAGCAGCCATGAATCAGGTCAGGGAAGCTAAAGCTTAGCTCAGAAAGAGTTAAATCTGGCCAGGGACATCAAGATCAGTAAGAAAAACTTCTACAAGTATGTCAGTGATAAAAGGAAGACTAGGAAAGATGTGGAAGTAAAAAAAAAACCTAAATACAGAAACAGGTGTTTTCAGAGAAATCATGGGGAAAATTCATTACAGGTATTTTTAAAAGGACATGCATTTGTAAGGTGATAAAAGAATTTAAAACACAGTTAATTTTTTTCTCTTGTTTGTTTTTTTTTTTTTTCCATCTTTTTGGATTTCTCTCTTGATCGTATTGGCTCACTACGAATCTGAATGACTGCATGTAAAATAATACAATTGTGTATTGTGTATTTGGGTTCTTTTTTGTTCAACAGATTTCTATCAGTATTATCTATATTGAGGTGTTTGGTTGAGAAAATGGAAAAGGGAATGGATTAAAAGGGCCTGTCTGAGTAGTGAAGAAGAATGTCTCCATTCTGCAAAGAAATAACTAACTCTAGAAATTTGACTAATTAGTAAGTCAGAGGTATATAAGCAGGGCTGAAGGTGGAGGGGAGGAGGCAGAACTGGAAGGAAAACAAGACAGTCAGACTGAAACAGGTTTCCTCAGTGGTGTTCAACTGAATAATGTAGAAACTGGAGAACAGCAAATTTAAGATAGATAAACTTCAGAGGGCTACTGTTGGCATGATTCAAATAATTTTCTACAGCATCTTGAGTGATAGTCTGGCTGAAGAAATATTATAGTACGGTTGGGAGGAAGTTCTTGAGCCAGACACGTCTGAAACTATTCTGTTGCAACAAGTGTGAGTTCCTTAGATACAAGTAAAACTGCCTCTATATTTAGAAAACAGAAACCAAGAGATATAGTCCGGTAGTCACACTAATGTCATCAGTACAAAGGTGCTTGTGAACAGTAACCATGACAGTGTTGTACGAATCCCATGCAACACAGCACTAGTGTAAATCTCTATAAAGCCAACTTCCTAATCCCAATCAATGGACCTCAAGCAACACTCTGATGTCAATGACAATTTTTCCACTACAGGATGCATCCACTGGTTAAACACCATCTTCTCTGTTACCAATTTCCCTTTGAATACCATGTCATTTCAGATGGGACACAGGTCCTGCATGATGTAACTGTAGTATATTAAGTATATATTTGTTCACTAAGCATGTAGGGTGGCTGTTTTATATTGACTGCCTCATAAAATGGCATGCAAATAAATAACTAGCAGAATCTAGCAACTTTAAAAGAAAATGCGTACAACTTCAAGATACATTGATTATATATATTATAACTAGAACGTTCCATAAAGTCACTTTCTTCCACCACATGTATAAATCCCTTTAAATCTTGTAGGTTTGCATGCATATCTACTGAGAGTATAATTTATACCTCTATATTTTGGAGGACATCACTTTACTGATTTTATCCTTAAACATCCACATCTGCTTTGAACATTTTTACAATCAATGTATATACACCTACTGAAGTTCAAATATGGCATGATGCATTTAGTGTTAGAAACAGAAGTTTATTTTTCTGTCACAATAGTACTTCTGATACATAATTAGGACAAACATGACAAAGTACTAAAATCATTGTTTTCCATGCCAAACTGTAAAATGTTCACAAAGAACACATGACGGTGGTCCATTTTCCAGTAGAGCTGCACTCCTCTTCAGCCACCACTGTCACTGCCAAATGCTATGCATGCTTCTTTATTTTAATAATACATTTCCTCTTTATACTAAATGAGAGAAAGGAGAAGCGAAAACTTTTTAGATTAAATGGGACCAGGATCTTCATCACCTTCCCCAAACCTTGCCCTGTTATATACTGATTCAATAATATGCAGAGTAAAGCTTATTATGTGTCTTTATGCATGCTACATACATTTCTGAATAATGGCGGGGATATTAAAAGTAGCCAAGCCATGCATTATGTCTTCATCAACAATTTAAAATGAAAAATCCTTGTTTTTTTTCCCCACTACCGTCATGCGTGGAATTGAAAATTATACTTTCATTTGAAGACATCAGCTCCTGTTGTCACTGCACATATAGTTTGCCTATATAACACCACATGCCAGGAACTCTTACTGGCATGTGCAGTAATGTAATACGATTACTAAAATGTCAAATTCCATACTTGCAATCAATTTTTACAATCAGATTTTGAGCAGACATAATTTTTAGAGCTACAAATCATTTATGCTTGGTACTTACATCTGACTCATGTCTAATTTCAGATTACAGAATAAAATATTGAGCATTTGTAGTATCGATTTGGGGGGGGGAAATAATGAATTGTTCTGACTAACCAGATACTTGCATTGTTGGAAATGTACTTTTTCTCTGTGTGTTGTTTTCCAGCACCTTACTAACCCATGACTAATTATTTCTGTTGTTACTTTAATATAGCTTAATTTTTATTATAATGCTTTATGAAAACATAGTTTAAGTTTCAAGATGCAATTTCATATTTTCATTTTACTTACTTCACTCCAAGTATTTTTCAGTGGAGTAGGTAAATGTTTCAGGTACTTAACCCAGACAGAATTGTTATACTGTATATGTATTTCTTGCTATATTACCCACAATCTATGTTATAATGTGTTTTTTTCATTGGTAAGGATTTTTAACTTGAAATAAATGTTTAACATGGGATTCATGTTATTTAATCTTTGAAGTCAACATCGCTTATATTCGAAGAAGTTGCTTGTCGTCAAATAAGCATAGAAATTAAGTATCTTAAGGTGCTTTTCCTAATACATGTAGATCAGATTGTGGATGGCATCAAACATCTCTCTCTCTCCACTAATTATGAAATGTCTAAGCAGCTACTTAACATTTATCATAGAATCATGGCATGGCTAGAGTTGGAAGGGACCTAAAGATCATTGAGTTCCAACCCCCCTACTACGGGCAGGGACACCTCCCACTAGACCAGGTTGGTCAAAGCCCCATCCAGCCTGGCCTTGAACACTCCCAGGGATGGAGCAGCCACAACTTCTCTGGGCAACCTGTTCCAGTGCCTCACCACCCTCACAGGAAAGAATTACTTCCTAATATCTAATCTAAATCTCTCCTCTTCCAATTTAAAACCATTACCCCTCATCCACTACACTTCCTGACAGAGTCCCTCTCCAGCCCTCCTGTAGGCTCCCTTCAGATACTGGAAGGTGATGGATTCAGATAAATCTATCTGATCACATAAATCTCACCCAGAGTCTTAAATCCTGGGTTAAATTTACATGAATGGAAAAGATGACAACAGATACACACAGATGAATGTACACTCGCATATATATACATTTGTGTGAGAGTGTTTGTTGCGTGTACAAATCTTAGCTTCTTTTCTGTTATTATGCACTCAGTACAGATTTTAATTACATTATCATGTGCTATTTTTTGCATAGGAACCTTCTTCACTCAAGGCACAGATGGATATGTGGGCATTTCTCACGTATTGAAAAGCGCTCGATATTTTGTTTCACTTTCTTGATGCGGAATATACAGGCCCAACCTTGATTCACTACGTGTTTACTACAAAACCTGTTCCAGAGGCAGAATTGCTCATTTCTTCTGCTGCGGTGGTTCTCACTGCAATATCCACGTTATCACAGACGGGAAGGCAAGCAAACCTGCAGGGTCCCACACGCTAATTGTCAGACCCACCCAGCTGGTTCCTGTGCACCAGCTCCTGGTAGCAGCACTACCATCCCTCTGACATGCACAAGGTGATTTTCTGGCTTTTCTCTCACTTTCCTCCCTGAACCATGTTTTTCCAGTCAGCTCTGTGGGCTCACACAGTAGGAGTAGGCATCTCAGCTGCATGTGTGTCAGTCAGGCCCTGCTGGAGCCGCTCTGCTCTTAGCTCAGAGAAGCCTTGGAGACGATACACACAGCAGATGTCACTGCCGATGGTGTGACTGGAACAGTCCCCACCTCATGTTCTTGGATCCCAGAAGCATCTCCTGAGCCACGACAAACCATGAAGCCACCTCACACATCACAGGCAAAAGCCATTAATGCATGGATTCGTTTTCACAGTACTCTATTGTGGAGGACATTTTTACACTTCAGAGGCAAAGAGTGGAAGGAGAGGAACAGTGTATTCAATAATCTACGCAATAATGTGAAGTATTTAGGATATTTTTTTCAGAATATGTATTTAAAAATATCATACAGCTTCCAGCTGCTTATAAATTCATCCACATGATGAGATGACTAGATAACTACCTAACCATATATGAGAAAGTTCAGCTTAACTAAGCAGCTTATAATTATGTAAAAACAATGTTAAGTCAGGGTGCAGATGTTCTGACTTGGTTTTGGAGCTTCATAGCGTTTTGAAGTGATGGTGGAGAAGGGTGGGTTTTGTACACAGTTTCCACTTAGAAGAAAAGAAAAATCAAACTGGAAAAGCAGAAGCTCATCACACAGTATTATCTGACATCTTGGTTGGAAGGTTTGAATGGCCATCACAGACGTCTGACACTTCATGTAATGGAGTAAGTGAAAGCAGCAGGTAGGAATAGCCCCCTGTGTAGATGCCAGCACTGAAGGAGTCTACAACATGTTTTGCTGAAAATAAAGTGATGTTAAGATTTTTGATTTAGGACACCATTCCTGACTGCTCCTGAGCATGTACTTCTATGAGAATATACTGTCTTGACATGTCTCTGGAAGATTTAACACTTTCCTCTCCCCCTCTACCAGCCTGTCAGGGTCCCAGTGTCATTTTTTCTCTGCACTAGCTCCTAATTCAGTTACGGTCTTCACCTTTTTGGGTTTATTGCTGTACTTTCAATACTTTCAATCTCCTCTCCACAACTTTAATTTCCTCCATATATTTCCAGCCTCAGCTGTCTTATTTGGCAATTATCATTTTCACTTTGAACTCTAAGTCATCTCCTATCCTTTTCCCTTAGCCAGCTACAGTTCTTTACTCAGAAACCCTTAATCCCTTTGTTTCTCCATCTTTCATTCATTTCATCTGTTTGGCTCACCCTCAGTCTGCCTGCTGAGTTCCAACCTTCCTGATGATATCCTGATTTCCTCACATCACCTGACAGTTCAGCCCTGATCAACTCCCATTGCTTGCCATGTCAGGCTTTTTGCCTAGTGAACCAGGTTGGAATTCGATCAATGCCAAGTGGGATTCAGTTTAGGATGAGCTTCTTCAGGGACTGATAGGACATCTTTGAGACATTCAAGCATATCTAAATATCTATTTGAAGATTATTGAACTCAACCCCATGACAAATCTTAGGATGAATTGTATCAGTCTCTCTTCTGCATTGACTTCATTGACTAGATCCCTATTGCTTATGGGAGTCTTATAGAGAGGGTCATCCTTGGATATCCTGGGTTGTCAGGATATCCAACCCTACGGATTTTGCCAAACCAGAAAGCCACTACTCTACTGTACATCTCATGGCATGTCTGGTGATCATTAGCAGTTACCCAAAGTTTTATCTTTTGCTTACCTTAAGTGCATCTGACAGCTCTTTGCTTCTTCCAGCCATGGGCTCTGTCCTTGTTCAGTGCAAGCAACTGAACTTTGTTAACAAAGTTCCAGGGTACTGAAAACAGAATATTATATGTATTAAACTATCTCTGGCTAGGTAATTAATAACGCTGGGTGTACTGGGTCTGGTTGGGATGCAGTATGTGAGTTTTAAGCCTGTTAGAACTCAATTTTGTTCATTTTGTGAGACAAGTATCTCTGCTACTGGAAGTTTATTCACCTCAACATAGTATGAAGAAACAAAACCTTGTCAACAAAACCAGACGTTTTCCTCACTTGCAGTTGTCCAGCCTGATATTCCCATGGTTCTGTACTGAACTAAGTCCCGTCTTTCAGCTCCTGACTAGGTCAAAACTGCTTTTTAAACTGTCTGCTGGCTTTATGAACTGACATTTTTCCTTTCAAGCATGCATAGCATGACAAAGAATACCCTGCATTTACTATCAGTCTTACAGAAACCTCACAAAGCACCTGAAATGTATTATTACAGTTATCTCATCCCTTAAAAAGATGGGGGTTGTGGTTTTTTTTCTTCAATTAACAGAAAGATGACCCAAAAACCCTTTTGTCTAACCAGCGTTGTGACTGTCTATCAAATAAGCCCTCTGGTAGCCATCAGTGATATCTCTCATAAAAAGTGCCATACATCTCCCAGAAAAAAAATCTACATTCAGATACCAAGTTACACAGTGCCTTTATTAAGCACAGTACTTAAAAAAATACTTGTGTTGAAAGTTTTATTTTTTGCTTAACTGCTTAGCTAAAGTTTAGTCTGAACAGGGTAATACGTTTTACAGATTATATGGTTAATGGATTAAATCTCTTACTGCAATTAGTGGAGTTTGTGGATTCCTTCCTACAAAGAGGTGAGTTACTTAGCCCAAACCAATGAAATGGAAAAATGCTGGAACTGTCATATTAAAATCATAAGAACAGTCACATATTCAGAGTGCAATTGTCTAGAATAATTGGATTTATCATACATGGAAGATTTCCATAAAAGAAAATAGACCCAAACTTTACCAAAAAATGTGAAGGAAAAAAAAAAAAATTAAAAAAAAAAGGAAAAAATAATTTAGATGAAAACTTCAGCCTTTTTTTTGGAAAGTCTGCCATCTAAATTTGAGATGGAAGCAATCTGGCTTTCAAGGAATCACACAGGTAGGTATATTAGCTAAAAGAAAATCTTTTTCTTACAAAGACTTCCAGACCAATGACATATTCCTTCCAGTGTGTCAATAAGGGAAAGTCAAAGAAGTCAATATTTTCTTTTCCTGGAAATATATGTGATATCTTAAAATATGTGAGAGTTTAAAATTATACATCTAGTAAGGCATTTGCTGAACAGACCCAGAATGATCAGCACTTTTTAAGATCAAGCTATGAATTATACTAATACTGATAATTGAAAATGCTTTTAGGTTACAAACACAAAATATTTGATTTTTTTTTTTTTAATACATCCCAGAAAGGTCTTCATTCCAGCTGAATAATATCAACATCTTTTTTTAGACTGTAGGTTTTAATGTCAGTGGATGTCCATCAAATGAACATGTTGGTCAATATATCAAAGCTATTTACTCTGACAATCAGGCTATTGGGTGTTTTCTCATATTATTAGTTTATTCTTCTGGAATTGCTCAACATGGTGTCATAACATACTAAACGTTCATGAAACAGCACATTGAGCCTGGGTCATTTGAAACATAGCTGAGAGTCTTAGTTACGAGGTTGTTGCCAATCTCATTCTTTTGCATTTAATGAATCTCTAACTATGTATTTGCAGAGCAACAGCATAGCCTAGTGGTTAGGTTTCTGGAGAAGACATGGACCCATGTTCAACCGTATGACCCAAGTCAGGCAGAGGAGGGAAAGCAGATTGTCACATAACTTGGAGCTGAAAACCTCTTGTCAAGAAGAGTTTTATCAACACTGAAAAGGGTTGAGTTTGGTGTTTATGTGTGGTTTTATCCCCATTTGTTTTTGTTCCATCAGTGTTTCTGACCAAACAAATAAATGAATTTCTAACCAGATTTCTGGTTGAAATAATGTAGCATATGCTGTCTACTAATTCAAAAAAAACCAAAAAAAAACCAAACAAAAAAAACCAACCCACAACATTTTTTTTCCTTTTATAAGGGCCCTTTAATGCCTTATTTTAGAACACATTAAGAACAGAGATTTCACCCAAAAAGTAAAACAAATGGAGGTTGACAGGGCTGATGTGTGGAATGTTTCTACATGTCAAAAAGAAACTAGCCCATTTCTTTTTCTAAGCTTGCCCTTCTGTTTTCATAGACCATATACTTTTTCTTAGCTTTTGAGTAATACATTCAGTCAAGCTTTAGAATGACAGAAATATGGGTCTTGTGGAATGGAACCACAGAGGTAACCACTTCACAAATTCCTGGAATTTCTCAAAAATAAATTGTAAGTCGCTATTGCTGGCAATGTGTCCTAGGACAGCAGTTATTGATAACAGTATATTAAAGGTATAGGAAGATATCACAGATAACTTACAAAATATTTCTGGCTATTTAAACAAAGCATTAGTCATAACAAGATATATTTGGCCCTCAGAAGTCCTGGGAAATCCAAATGGATGCCTTGCCAAGAGTTGCCTCTTGCCTTATGTTGTGTATATTGCACACTCTTTAGCACTTCCAGTGAAACTTACTGCTCCAAATGACAAACATGTAGCAGATTAGTAAGTATATTTATATGGCAACATGTATAGTTATGTTTCTTAATTCAACACATGGCACTTTTGAAAAAAAATAATGCACAGTGCTTTTGATGGTGTTCAATATATTTCAGTCTTTTGATGCAATTGCTGCTAAGAAAAATAAAAAATATCTTTCTATCCTCCTCTAAAACCTCCCTGTTTTGTGAAACTAGTGTGGTTTGCAGAAATATTTCAATTTTAATAGAAAATATCTAGCATTTTACCTGTAAAAGTTCAGAAAAACTGACGGACCACTGCTATTATTTGTGAATTCTCTACCCGTTAAAGTTTTCAGTATCCCGAGATGTCAAAATTCCTACTTTTATTTCTATTAATTTTTAAAGTCTTTACACAGCATATTGAAAAAATATTAAAATGGCCTTTTTAAAAAAATAATAAGAGCATTTCAATGTTGTTTTCCCATGGCCAACAGCAGTTCTCACTGGCACAGTTAAGTCTAAGATGAAGTACAAAAATTACTTGCCAGCAAATAGCCTTGCATAGCTTTTTATTTTTAGGTCCCATACCAGATGAATCCTGTGGGTATCACCCACGTTCCTGAAGTTACAGAGTTACTTTTATTTCTTCAGTTGTGTTGCATATTCAGATATGTACCATACACCTGTAAACTCCA
>VZRU01005723.1:52016-77924 GCA_013398155.1 Pedionomus torquatus | reverse complement strand
AAAAAAAAGCATAAATCATGGTTTGGTTTATATCTCATTTCTGAAAGAATAATAATGTTCTTAATAATCTGCAAAAGGGCTGTCATCACATCTTCACTTACAGCCACTGCAGCCACTGATCATCTCTGAATAACATAAATAATATAAATAATATAGATAATCTAAATAGTATAAATTACTATCTCAGCAAATAGGTTATGCTCATCTGCAAATAATTTTTAAAGCAGAAGAACAGACTTTTACCATCTTCTTTCCTCGGTGCTGAGTCCCTCCCTTCCCTGAGTCTGTAACTCAACTTTTTTTCTTTATTGTCATTCCTTTTCCCCAGTCAGACTCTTCTCATTCATTCCCTCATGAATTGAGATACATTCCTGTGGAATGGAGTGCAACATGTTGTGATGATTCCCCCAGTAAAAACCAGAGGAGTATTTTTCCCCAGTGTAGGACAGAAGTGTATTTCCACCTCAGAGCATTACAGAGCTAAATTCTTCCTCATAAAAAAGTTATGAGGAAGTTACCTCTGAATTCAGAAGTCTAGAAAGTAGATGTCTCCATTTCAACTCACTATCTCAACTTCTTTTATGGTTAAAGGGCAGAAATGGGAACTTGTAGAATGACTTTGATTTCATATTTACATAAACAACTAAAATAGTTCTGGTGAATCATTCCTGACAAGTAGCATTTTTTTTGCCATTGAATTTAAGTGCCATCTAAATGACAAGCCCAGATATAGAAAGTTACACTGCAGACTGTGAAAGACAGATGAAGTCAAAAGCAGTCATTATAACCATGATGCAAATGATGTGTAGAACAGTACCAAAGACGAAAGTCACAGGAAGGAGTTGTTGAACATACTTTCAAACTTCAGTACAAAATATGTATTTTTACCCAAATGTTTTATTTTAGTTTTTGCTCATGGGTGATATGTCTTCCCCTTGCTTCTAGATGACTGGTTTCGGTTCTGAGAATACTGGCTCTTAAGCAGATCATGAAGCACTGACCTTAGATGAAGTAGAAAATAGTAGCTGGGAAGACTCAAAAAACATTGTCAGTTAAAACAGTGCAATATATGGTCTTCCATTCTAATTTTTTATTTGATTGTACGAAAGGTTCAATTTATTTTAAAGAAATTATAGAAGAACAAAATTATTTTATGTTGGATATGAGAGTGTATTTTTTACTGTTGCAATACTATCTTCTTTGTAAATAAGCAGATAGTTTAATTCTTTTAGATAAAAAATATTCTTCTCCAGAATTGGTTTTCTGCATCTCTCAAACACAAAAAAGTGACTATGTACATAGGCATGAACAAACATTTGGCAAATATATGTCATTTTTATATTGTTTATATCACGATAGCTAATTTCTACTTCCTCTTTTTTCATTACTTGTTTCTCTTTTAGTTTGTATTACTTTTACACAATTGAGTTGTTTCTGGGCTTCCTTCACCCAGCCTTTAAGAATTCACCCTTGTCATATCAATGGTTTCTGCGATGTCAGTGCCATGGGCAACAGAAACTAAACTCTAAATTATCTTGTACTTCATTCTTAATAAATGATGAGCAATGATGCCAGGCTATGGTATGTGATTCAGGCTGCTTAATATAGTCCCTGAGAGAGTCAATGCAGTTGCCATAGTTAGACATCCAGTGGTCTCTGAATTGACACAGGTTTATCCAAGTTTTCTGTACAGGGATATTCAACATGCTTTAGGACATATCAGAGATCCTTACCTTTCTGATACACCTCTAGAAGTTCTTGAAAGCATAGTGAATGCCTCGGTTTAGGCAAGTGAGGTTATCCCAAGGGAATACAGTCAGTGGGGCCTAGACAGATATTTATTTGACAAACTGTAGGTGTCTAAAGAGAGCTCAAGAACTCCATGGATCCCATTTACAGAATGAACTGAACAGATTTAATTTTAATTATATTTATAGATGTGAATATTTAGATATCTTTCCTTCCAAAACAGCTTAGGTAGTCTGCCAATGTGAAAAATCACCTGTATTGGAAAGTAAGTAGGTAACTGATCAGCTGCCTGAAGCTGTCAAACAGGTTACCTAACAAGTGAAAACAAGTCAGGAAGATTTTTTTTTTTATTATTTTTCTTTCACACTTTCAAATACCCAGAGCTCTCAGCTCACTGACTACAGGGCCATTGAAGGAACCTCTTTACTGTAACCTGAGAGACATTCCGCCAGAATTTTGTAACTGGTAAGAAATGATCACAGTCTCACAGGAGAGAGCAAACTTATGATGAAACACTTGTGGCTACTTGTATGATTGTGTAAAATTTACTACAGGAAATTTACTTGATTGTGGGACTGTACAAATCTTATTATGGGAGAAGAGGCGAAGGGAGACATGAAGGCGGACCAGGAAAGAATGATTATGTGGAAATGAGTAAGAGAAAATGGAGAGGAAGGAGATAGAAGGTCAGTCACATGAAAAAGTGCTGCAGATGAGTATGCTTGTATGGCCAAGTGCTGTGCCTGATCAGTATAGTCTGTCCTGTTTTGTTATTAATCTGTGTTCCTAACTATGTACTGTGTGACCTTGCTTTTCCTTCTCTCTGTGTGAATGAGCGTGTGGAGCCAGATCTCTGGCATACACGCTTTGACTTATTACTGGCTGGACCTGCAAACAGGAACTGCAGCAAGTAAGTGGAGGAGGAGAAATCTCTTGAGCCTTTAAGCTCATAGGAGACAGATTCCTTTAACAGTGTCCACTTTTATTAGTTTCATGCTTTTATTAATTTTGAGGGAAAAACCCTCTGTACTCTGATATGTTTTATGCTGTTATATTAATGTGATTTGATCTCATGGCCATTATTTTGGCACAATTACATGATCCTATCAATGAACACTAATGTGAAAATTCCAAATTCCTTTAAGAATTTCCTTTATTTACTGATTTTTTAAATAGATGTTGTCTCAAGAAAAATTTAATCTTGCACTATTGGAGACACCAGGGACTTTGTCTGAAATAAGCATAGGATCAAGCAAGTGGAGGTAGCAGTTCTAGTAACAATATTAGTTTAGTTGATTAAAATGACCAAAGTGACTAGGAGTTATGGGGTTTGTGGATTTTTTTTTTCCTAAGTTATATCTAGGAGTGAGTACCTATTGAATTCTTGACATTAAATAATATAAAAATCTGTCCAGAATGATTTTATTTATTTTGATTTACTGATTCATGCTAGAACATGTTCTTCCTGAACTAATATTGTTATATTAGTATATATACTAATAAACTAACTTTATTATTACTAACTTTATTATTAGTATAAGAAACATACAGCAATGATTGCTGTGTAGTGATCAGCTTCAGCTGATAACAGCTGTGACAGAGAGATGGTAGCAAATATATAAGAGACTATAAAAAGAAGCTGCATGTCAGCTGTTTCAGTGCAATGTGCTGTGTTTCAGTGCAATGGTAGCTGAATTTCAACTTTCACTGGCATTGTGTAAAATAAGCTTACTTGACTGTTATGAATCACACAAGTCAGGTTTAATTTGTTACTGGTTGGACCTGCAAACCTGCAAAGTAACTGGAGGAGGAGAAATCTCTTGATCCTTTAAGCTCATAGGAGACAGCTTCCTTTAACAGTGTCCACTTTTATAAGTTTCATAGTTTTATTAATTGACACCATTGACACCCGATATCTATTTAAATGAAGTTACAGATGTAACTGAGAATTCTGGGGAAAGTCAACCACGATAATTTAAGCCACTTTTAGTGGTAATGCCAACATTTATTACTTTTATCTTTGAGATCTATACTATTTTCCTGTAATTTAATAGATGAGCACTCCTTCAAACATCAAAATCTTTTAAATGGTTTTCTAACTCAGAGCTACAGCTCTGATTTATCCCTTCCTCTTCAGTTTACCGGTGACGGCAAGATATTTTAAAGGGCATGGAAATATTTCAGAATTATTCCACCTCTTCATTTATAGTTCCTTTAAATATAGATATTACAAGGGTTGGCTTCCCAGTTACTGTCCCTCAAGCAAAGTGTTTGGCATTCATCTCCTCTTAATCCTAGAGGTAAATCTTTCAGACTCTGAAGTCATTCTTGAAAAATTATTATTAAACATGTCATCTTCCATGTTAAGGTCTCCTCCAGCTCCTGAAGAGCTTTATTAAGATACACACTGGTCTATTTTTTCCACAGGTTAATAACTTAGAATATGAATTTTACTATTGTTATTTAACTTTAAATTATCAGATAATGATGGGTAAATAGTTAATAAAAATCAACTATTTGTGTTACCATTTTATCTGCATAAAAGTAACAGTCAGAATCACGGCTGACTGTAAGTTAAGAGAGAAGAAAAACAATGTGAAAAATGCTGCTTCCAAAGTTTTAGAACATTCTTTCCCAGTATGAAGCTCATTTGGATCTGGTTGAAGTCAACGAGCCTGTGTCATCACGTGTTACGCAGAGACCACAAAAATTATTCAGGATGTTTCAATCAAGTTTCCAGCAAACCAAGATTTACACCATTGCTGATATAAATTAACACTTCTGATAGCTCTCAGAGGACAAGGTTGAAATACCCATGGAAAATGAAGGATCTGATTTTACTTGCAGTCAGTGCTGTGATGCATTGGCAGTGCAGTGCAAAGGTTTTACACCACAGTCTTCAGTCTTATTAGATATTTCTCAGTGAAGTCAGTCATTGATTTCAGTATCTAAAGCCTTCGGGTCCTCACCTCTCACAAGTAATAAATCTATAGGGGTTTTTTTGAGCTTGCAAACCAGTATGCTGAAATAGGATTGTTGGTACTTATAATTAAATAGCAAAATGGTGTTCCTATGTACTGAATTACATAAACATAGCTCTGAAGATAAATATGTCACAGTGTCCTGACAACCTTCCAGCCTATAATAACACAACATATTGAAAGAAAGAACATTGTTAGGACAAATGTTAATATAGAAAGAATTAGCACTTGGAAACCAGAGGCAGTTCTTCTTAGATGTATTGAAGTCATTTACATACTATTATGTCTTGCTGTTTATCTTTTTAAACAGGTAATTTCTTTGATGCCTCATCTTCTAAAAGGCAGCACAATATCTTGAATAAAGACAGAGCTAATGACTTTCGTCCTTGCCCATTTTTGTCTAGCTGGCAGCGAGAACCACACAGCCACTTGCTCACTCCCCCCAGTTCAGATGGGAGAGAGAATCAGAAAAGTAAAAGTGATTGAGATGAATTGAGATCATAGAATCATAGAATCATTGAATGGTAGAGTTGGAAGGGAGCTTAAAGATCATCGAGTTCCAACCTCCCTGCCATAGAGATGAAGACAGATTAATATGTAGATCAAAAGCTGTGCACACAGGCAAAGCAAAACAAGAAATTAATTTGCTGCTTCCCACCAGAAGGTAGGTGTCCAACCATCTCCAGGAAAGCAGAGCTCCATCACGTGTAACAGTTATTTGGGAAGACAAATGCCAACCTCTGAACATCCCCTTCCCTTCCTTCTTCTTCCCAAGCTTTATATACTGAGCATGACATCATATGGTACGGGACAATCCTTTAGTCAGTTGGGGTCAGTAGTCCCATCTTTGTCTCCTCCCAACTTTTTGTGCACTCCCAGCCTGCTCACTGGCAGGGTGGTGTCAGTAGCAGAAAAGAACTTGACTGCTTAGCAACAACCAAAAACATAGTGTGCTATCATCACTGTTTCTCATCCCAGATCCAAAACATAGCACTACACCAGCTGATAGCAAGAAAGTTAACTCCATCCTAGCTTAAACATGACAACCGTTCATGGCAGATAGGAGGCTGAAGTCAGTCTGTAATTGGCTAAGAAGTTTGCACAAAGAAACAGGACAGCGTTCAGGTGTTGCACTTTCTTTTATGCTTAAATTATTACATTAAATGTTTTAAAACAATTGTGCCTTCTGATTTAGATAAGCTAACTTTTAAGCTGGCTTTTTGTAGCAAAATCTCTAAGAGTCAGAACTCTTTTTAGTAAGCCATTGCAATATAATGTGAAGTTACTACTTGTCATAAATTAAAAGTGTATGAAGGCAGAGTGGCCAAAAAGCACTTTAGTACTTTCTATATTTGAATTACCTCTATGTCTTTCACAAAGTTGTTGTTTGGTTGTTTGTTTTTTGTTTTTGTTTTGTTTTGTTTTTTTTTTTTTTAATTCTCCTCATATTCTGTGCTTTGAAATTAAGAAATAATAGAGAAATCTCTCAAGCAGTTATTCTGTTCTCTTTTTTTTCTCATTTTCCTTAATTATTATTATAGTTTTTCCTTCCAGCTTAAATATTTAATCTTTATAGAGATAACTACTACTTCCTACCTTTGCAAATATATTAGTTACTACAGACCTCAAAATATTATTTATATTGCTGCCAAGTCCAGTTGATGTACAAGAGACTAGAAATTTTCTTTATTTTGTTGTTCAGTTCATATTCTTACCTCCTGAATTATAGTTTTCATTTTTAAAAAGTTTTAAAATAATGTTAAACCATAAATACAGCTGTCATCCCCGTAAAATCTAAACTAATCTATAAAGTATGTTATGAGAACAAAAGGAATTCCTTTCAATGCATTGACTTCCATGCATTTGTTAAGACATTGTTATTTGGGATATAATTTTTTAGCTGTTTTTACAATTCCCATATTGGCCATTTATTCAGTCCATTAACCATGTTTTTATTATCAGTCTACCTAAAAAGAGATAAGGATAGGAAGATCATTCAGCTGTTACTGTCATGGGCAAAACAGGCTCAGCCTGGGGAATTTGGTTTAACTTATTACCAATCAAATCAGGATAAGGAGAAATAAAGCAAAATCTTAAAACACCTCCACCCATCACTCCTTCCTTCTTCCTGGGATTAAGTTTACTCCCAATTTTCTCCATCCTACTCCTCCAGTGGCACTGGGGGATGGAGAATGGGGATTCATTCACAATCAGCATGTGACCACACAGTATTTCCGCCAATCCTTTCTCCTCAGGGGGAGAGGGCTCCCCACACTCTTCCTTTGCTCCAGTATGAGGACCCTCCCACAGGAAACAGTCCTCCATGAACTGCTCCAACATAAGTTCTTGCCACAGCCTGCAGTTCTTCACAAACTGCTCCAGCATGGGTTCTTTCCATGGGCTGCAGTCATTCAGGAACAGAGTGCTCCAGCATGGGTCACAAGTTCTACCAGCAAACCTGCTCCAGTGTGGGCTACTCTCTCTATGGGTCCACAGGTCCTGCCAGGAGCCCTGCTCTGGTGTGCCTCCTGTGGAGTCACAGCCTCCTTTGGGCATTCATCTGCTCTGGCATGGGTTCCTCCATGGGCTGCAAGTAGATATGTGCTCCACTGTGGTAATGTATGGGCCACAGTGGAACAAACTATGCCACCGTGGTCCTTACCAAGTAGCTATTTCTGTTCTAACTACAAGGGAAAGACCACTTGGAAATCAGGAACTGGAAATTAATTTGGATAAAACGTAGTTGGATGAATAATTTTAAACAGTAATCTCAATACTATAGTCAGAAAGGTGTTCTGAAAGTTGCCTTTACATTTCAGCTACAGACAGACCTTTAGGTAGGATTCAGTTGCTGATTCAGATTAATAAATTCAGGTGAATAGGAACAGGTAAACACTTATATAGCAATGATTCATTACAGTTTAAGAAAAAATATAGTCAATGGAGGCTAGAGAATTTTTCATGTTGCCTAAATTGACTAAATCCAGCTGGTTAACTGAAGAGGTCTCTAGACTCCTTTGACTGACTGGTTCCCCTAGTTTTACGTTAATTGCTAAGCATTACACTGAGTCAATAGTACAGCATATATTGGAAACTGAATCATCTTGACTAAAACTATGCTATAAATAAAACCCAGTCATGCTTTTTCTCTGTCCCTAAAGACAGGTACTAGGTCACAATTTATAGCTCTGTGATTGAACTCATCCCCTCAAAGGCAGGATGACCTTACTCAAACTATTTGTCAGAGTTAGTGTTGGTGTTAGCTCTTCTACTGTTCCCAAGCCCTGTCTAGAAAAACACTAGCTAGCCAGAAGAGCTAGACACTATGGAAAAGCATCTGCTTATGCCTGAATAGAATCCTTGTTTAGTTTGCTGTTGTGGAGTTCTTAAGATTAATGTGCTAGCTGTGGGGTTGAAATTTTTGACGCAAATCACCTGAGCAGAGAATATTCATCTATTATTTTGAGGTCTCAGTTGCAGCACTTAGCATGCTAGTATTTAACTCTTATGACCATCAACAGAAGACAAACAGCAAAATATCTCTGGAAGATCTGTCTCCATTCTGTTATACTGGAATTATCAACATATTTGATGTTGAATACTAAGTCAATATAATTGAAAAATATGTCGAATCAATGTCCGTCAGTAGCAAGATAAATATTAAACAAAAATACAATGAAAAAGCTAAAACAAAAGCTGACTTTTTATTTTTTTTTCCTGAGCTCTGATAAAGATGGAAAAAGAATGACATTATTTTCAAATGCAAACAAACTTTAAGTAGCCAGAGGGGGTATTACATTTTTATTGTGGCAACAAATAAAGTGATTCCTTAGTAAAATCCCATGAAATCTCCATGATTCAGCAGCAGCATATAACATTTCTCAAGTGCTAAATGAATGCACTTGAATTCCATTGCGCTTATTTCCCTTTTAAAACTCAGACTAAAGAACATAGTACAAAGGGCTTGAATATGGCACTATTGTATTGATTGTTGTTGAATAAATTGGAATTATCCTTGAAAGCGTGTTGCTCCATACCCATTTCTTGTTACAGGGAAGGCTAAATAGGCAGCCTAGTGTGGTGAGATGACCTTGGCTGAATGCCAGGTGCTTACCAAGCTGCTCTATCACTCCCCTTCCTCGAACAGGACCAGGGAGAGAAAATATGACATAAGGCTCATGGGTTGAGATAAAGACAGGGAGATCACTCAACAATTGCTGTCACAGGCAAAACCAGGCTTTACTTGGGGAAATTAATTTATTACAAATCAAAACACAGTAAGACAATGATAAATAAGAATGCCTTCCCTCTACCCCTCTGTTCTTCCTTAGCTTTACTGTGATTTCTCTGCTCTACCATGGACCTCCATGGGCTGTAGAAGAACTTTTCTAATAGTAATTTTGTGTTGTTTTCTTATTTTTCACCAGTGTAATATGTATATTATTCCATATGTATATTTGTATAATTTTGCATTATTATGAACACAACTATGAACATGGTCCTTGGTACGGACACTTCTACATTGTTGCTCATACAAAATTTACAAAAACTTTCCTTATATCTTTAAGTTGTTCTTCCCATTTGGGGGATTTTGATTCATACAGGATAGCAGTAAATGTGTAGTCTCTTTATACATACTCTGTAACTTAAGCAAATTAAAGCGGCAAGTAAGGAACTAATTAGATTATTACCTTAATAACAAAAAAAGTCTTTTAAAGATACTTTGGTGTTATAAATGTAAAAGCAACACACTCATGAACTGGTTGTCTTCAGACAAGTATATCTCTGAGAGGCAGTTACATTTTTCTTAAATTAGAATATTCTGTTATAATTCAAACTGTTGAGCTATCTGTTTACCCTCTAAGTTACAAAATACAATGTTGTTCATCTGCACACATTTCAGCCTTATTTACAAACACAGCAATTGTCTGTGACAGTTTCAGTTAACTATAAAACTAAATAAATTGTATGCTGCTTAATATTCTGAGGTTTGTGCCTTCTGTATCCTGTATTAACTAGGGTATTTTACTCCCATTTCCATGGGAACAACACAATATTCAATAAAAAAATTCTCTGAAACCAGTTTGGTGCAGTAAATTAATCTTCTCTCCTGTGCATAGACAGAATGAAACCATCAAGATTGAACAGATACACTCAAATAAATTGCTCAAGTTTCAGTCACCTTAATTAATTTTAAGCCTTAGAGAAAGGAACATTCCTAGTCTGGACACTTATTACAGAAGCATAGCATTTCCCAGGAAAAATGTCTGAGAATACAAGTGTGAAAGTATTTTAGACATCCACGTCCAGCCAGAAAATCATTCTTGAGAGAGAAAAACAAATAGCATTCAAATATTTAATACGTGTCATTGTGATAAATACAACCACAACCGTGATTTGTGGCTTTTCTTACGGATGAAGATTTCTGACTGACTTTTTTTTTTTTTTTTTCTCAAGGAGCATGTCTAACATGTTCAGATTAAGGCATTGTGCAATACTGGCCTTCAAAAAAGATCTAACAGGAACTATGTAATTTACTGATTCATCAGCAACATATTCTACAGCTCTACCAATTTTAACACTGCTAGCAATATGTATCCCTAAAAAGGTGACATTTGTCTTAATAGTGGAAATCTGCAATGAGATAAGAGCTGACACTTTGTTTTGTTGTTATGACACAGCCGATTCTTTAATGCCTACTCAGCATACTTTTATTATTTTGTTTATATCTCTGTTTTTTATTTTAATCATCAATACACTTCTTGTCTGATATTTATCTGTTTGTCTGGAGGAGCACCTATTTTCTGTAAACATATCCAGTAGAGATGATATGGAAGACACACACTGACAGCTAGAATAATGTTGTAGCTCTTTTTTAAACCACTACTGCTTCTATTTTCCCTGCTCATCTTTAGAATTTCCCCTTCTGATACAGTGAATAAAGTTTATGCCTCTCCTCAACTATTCATCTTGCCTCTGACTTTCGTAAAGGTTTCTTGGATCACAGCAGTAGTAGTGTTAAGTTTAAGCAGGCTGATACTATGATTCAGGCCCTACTGAAAGCTATGTTTTGTTCATTAAAATTGAAACTTCTGTTGAAGGTATTTCAAATGGAAGGCAGGGAGGAAGGGCAGTAAGGAAAGTGTTTGCTGAATGGATAATTTTAAGCAAACAGAATAACTGAATAGGCTCATTTCATACCTTTTAATTTGTCTGAGCTTCAAGAACTCATTTTCTGAATGTGAACATCTGTTCTAGTACCCTTTTTGCCCCTTCTGTCTCAAAGCATTTCATTACCATGCCTAATAAAAGAAGTATTTGCCTCTGCTTCTTCTCATGAAACTTTTTATTTTTTAAATCACCCAGTTCATATATTGATTCACCCAACTCCAAACTAAGATCTACTTTTGTGCAAAGCTTGTTCATGGGAACAAATATACATAAAAGACCCCTCACCAGCTATTCAGATTAGGGGTTTAAATATTCTGTTCATTACAAGATTTTATTTAATTGTTCTTATTACTTATATTTGAAATCTAAAATGAAATTCTGTTAGCCATTCATTAGTCTTAAATGAATTACTAAATATCTGTGGCTTTCATTAGCTTAACTGGTTAAAGAAACATCAAAAGATAGTGCTTGTGTTTTAGCAAAGCCTCATCTCTATGTCATAAAAGTATTTCCCAGAATGACTAATGTAAGACGCTGTTCTTTGAGAAAATTCTTATCCCCTCATAGAATTAAGCCCTAATAGGTCTTATACATTATTTTTATTCAAAGCATATGCATTTTCCAGCAAGTGTTGATTGTGGACTATGTTAAAGATAGTAGGTTTTGTTTATTTAACTGTGTTCCCTGGGAAAACAAAGTTTAATTCCTATTTAATCTCAGTTACCTTAGTGATAATTTCTGGATCATTTTTTACTCAATCCAGGAAGTATTAGGAGTGAATCAGCACATTCCAAGAGAGTTACCTTCTCAGGAGTGTCACAGAAGTTAGTAACCATTAGAGAAGATGGAAGCTATTGAGCATGAATAACTTTTCTGAATAATTTCTGGCCCTATAATCCAATTACTCCTCCTGAGCACCACAGTGTACATGACACTGTAAAAATGATCTTGAGTAAAGACAAACTCAGTATATGGATACATTAATATAATTTTCTTAAACAAACCCCAAACAAACAACAACAAAAAGCCAGCCAACAGATGCTTTGACGTAAAAAATTATTAGTTGCATAGCTCATAGCACTAATTATGCACTTGACAGAGTTGTAACAAGTTCTAGATCTTGAAGTACCCTTACTATAAAATGGAAGGGGATAAAAGGTCTCTTGAAACTTTGTTTATTTTGCAGTTAGTGTTTTCAAGGCCAAATTTGACTCAAATCTTAAGTCATTAAATAAGCCCATAGCATCAAGAGGCCCTGATGGTTTTCCTGGTAGGAATCAGAAAGATACATTTAAGTAGCCTCTGTCTTTCTTCCTTCCAAAAAAATAAAAAATCCACTTGAATATTTCTGTTCTGTTTTATAATGTCAGAAATAAATACTTTACCCAAACTACATGAAGCTGGTTGGAGTCATCTGGAGCAGGTTCCCCCACCCTGTACTCCCATGACTGCCACTGGCAAGAGCTGCCATTGGCCTGGGGAGCACCATCAACCAACAGGGGACAATGGCCTGACTGACCTAGGACAGGAGCAACAACAATCATTTATTTCATGGAATAGGGGGTGCACCTGCCAGATCTGCCATTGGGCCTGTAGAGAGCAGCCAGCTGGTGGAAGTAGAGGACCACCCAGATGTCACTAACTTTAGCCAGGATTGAGGAAAAAGGGCCATGGCCATGAGAATCAAGCTGTTCCCCAATGAGCCCACCATGACAGTGACAGATCAGAGCATCCTTCCCCTGCTGCTTGGGAATATGGGAGGAGCAGTCACAGAACCCACAGGAAACTTCATAGCACCAGAGAGGGGCTGTAAGTACCTGTCAGGATGAGGGAGCATGGATGGGGGCATATAACTGTCTTATTCACAGAATCACAGAATGGTATGAGGTTGGAAGGGACCTCTGAAGATCATCTAGGCCAAACCCCCTGACAAATCAGGTCCACCTAGAGAAGGGGGCACAGGAACCTGTCCAGGTGGGTTTGAATCTCTCTAGAGATGGAGACTCCACCACCTCTCTGAGCAGCCTGTTCCAGTGCTCTGCCACACTCAAAGAAGTTCCTCCTCATGTTTAGGAGGAACTTCTTATGTCTAAGTTTGTGCTCATTTCCTCTTGTCCTCTCACTTGGCATCACTGAAAAAAAGACTGGCCTCTTCCTCTTGACACCCACTTTTTAAGTATTTACAGGCATTGATGAGATCCTCCATAAGTCTTCTCTTCTCCAGACCCAAGTCTCTCAGCCATTCCTCATAAGAGATGCTCCAGGCCCCTAATCATCTTTGTAGCCCTTTCTTGTATTTTCTGCAGCAGTCCCCTGTCTTTCTTGTACTGGGGAGCCCACAACTGGACACAGTACTCCAGGTGGGAGTCATTCATGAGGCATTACTCTATTAATCTGAACTAGAACTTTTCATATTGTTACATCTGGATTATAAACATGGTATTTAGATTACATTGCAAAGTTTTCAAGTAGTCTAAATCTTTTTCCACATGTTTAGTGGGGTTTTTTTTTGCCCATGACAAAATTTTGACTGCAATGGTCTGTAGGTTCCAAGATCCTTTATCTTTTCTTGCTTGAAGACAAAAGAAGCATTGTGTTTTTCCAGGCATGAGACACCTCTGCGTCAGGCAGCAGACTCACTGTGACTTTAGTCACCTCCTCTGCATCCTGAGATACCTCCTCTTCTGTCCTATGAACCCCTATATGCCCACTTTGCAAAAGATTCCTATCTTGGTTCTTTTCCAGCACATATGATACTTCCCTCTCCTAAAACCTGTCACCAGACACATCAAGAAGATTTGCTTGAAAGAATCACAACTGAAAATGTGCATGTGTTTATGAGTGCATACATGTGATGTTTCCATCTCTTGACATCAGTGTTTGGTCTCCACTGTGGATTACATACATATACATATATAGATCTCTGAAACTTGCAAATTGCTAAAAGATAAATGTTCAGATGACTGATAAATCAGCCCCATTTCAGACTGTTAAGAAACACTTTACTGGATTGACATAGATAAATAACACATATTTTCAGTGATTAGTTCTTACTCATTAGCAATCATTGCTACCTTTTGAAAACAGTTGCCCTTAACACACATACCCTGTGTTAGCTTTGAGCACACACGACCACGGAGATGATACTATATGATGATAGCTATGGTCTTTGATCATTGTTAGTCAGGGACTCCAGTGTGTTCAGGATGGAGACATCTTCCATAAGGAAGCAGGAAGGAGGCTTGCTTTCTTTCTCCATTGAAACCTTCCTCCAGCTCCACTCCAGATGTCTCCATCTCTCAACAGTCCCTAGTGCTTAACCTCCATCATGGACTACATACCACAGAATGTTTTCAAGGTGGGGGGGAGGTCACTTATGCTGGGATGGAGCAAGTGGTTTTATCCTGTTGCTTAATGATGGTTTTGTTCTTGCTTAGCAGCTGCTGCTTGCCTTTTAAAAATAAAATCCCCTTAGGTCACATTTATGCACGGACCAGCAACAGAGCATTGCTGAGTTGTTTATGGTTGTATGTCCTCTGTTTTCTGCCTGTGCTCCTATTTTCAGGGCCTTTGATCTTACCAGAAACTGAAACTGCACATCATAGCAAGAGGCAGCTGGTTCCAAACTGCAGCTCATATAGCTGAATATCGTAATTATATCCTACTTAGTGTTTCCGCTGCTTTGAATACAACAGGCCTACAATCATATCTAATTTTCTAAAGAAGACTTCATCTTAGCTCTTCAATCCATCCGGTGGTTTGTACCAATTTCCCACAACCATGTCTTCATTCATGGCTTCTCCTCCAATAAAGTCCTCAAGTGTCTGTAAGTAATATGTATTATTTCATTGCTGTTCCTACAATACTACAATACTGAGAAACATGTATTGTTCTGTTCTTATCATACGTATCAACACCTGTTTTACTAAATAATATGGATGTGAATTTAATAATTTTAAAACACAGTATGTAATGTATAAATGAGAGCCTACTTTTAGTAACCATTTCTCATTCTTTTAAATACTTTTCATTGTAAGGCCAGAAGGTACTGTTAAGAAATGGATCTTAATATGAAAAGAACATAAAAGGCATATCAACTCTGTTCTCTGTGCCCCTCAAACCAGAACATCCTTAAAAAAAAAAAAAAAAAAAGGGGGAAAGAAAAAAACCTCTACTAATTTTGTCAATGTATAGTATAATCGATTTCTTATTAAGAACTAAAGGCAAAAGTTCAAACCCAGCACAATATGCATTTCATTATTTAATGCATTTATTAAAGGGAAATGTATTGTCCTTAATAGCTTTAAATGGTAAAACGAACAAACAAATAAACAAATACACCCTCACTTCCCCCCAAAATAATTGCAATAAAAAAAGCATTAAGATTTTCTTTAGTCATCCCTTTAAAACATTACTTTCAATAATTTCCTAGACCTCATCACTTCAAAATTTGCTAAGTATATATTTGTATATAATTATCTCTTTTAATTAAAAATTAAAATGAAAATTTCAGCTGAATGTTTGTCAGCTGTCTTAAATGTAATATTCTTTTAAATATACACAATAATGAGATTTTATTTTCTGCAACAGGATCACACTGTTGATTCATTTTATCACCCATCATATTCCTTGAGCATTTCCTCTAGTTAGTTCCCATTTTCCAATTATACCTCTGAGTTTTCTTGCTTAAACATAGTATTTTGCCCTTGTCTTTAATGAATTTAATCTTATTGATTTTAAACTATTCCTCCAATTTATCAAGTTGATTTAAATTCTAGTTTTCTCCTCGTAAACTGCAACCATTTCCAACTCTGAGTCACCAGTAGATTTTATATGCACCCTTTTTTTTTTGTATTATATAAATAATTAATGAAATTATTTAATTGAAACCTGTTATATATACTGTTATTATATATATATAACCTGTTATATGTACTGGACTCCACCTGAAGTGTTACAATAATTTTCTTGTGAGGCACTATTAACTGCTCTTTACAGGTATTTAGTGAGCTATACACCCATCTTACTATTACACCATGTAGACCTCATTTTCTAAGCTTACTTATGAGGATGCCATGTAAAAGAAACCAAACCAACCAAGCATATAAACCAGGTATGTTACGTTCATCCACTAAACCAGAAATTGTGTTGAAGAAAGAGTTTAAAGTTGTTTGGCTTGATTTGCGCTTGACAAATCAATGACTATTGATTGTATGACTATTACAATAATACTAAAAAAAACATCAATCTTCTATCAGAATCTTACAGTGAAAACACCGTGCAAGCAGAAAATATATGTAGGATCCCTGTGTCATGACATTTACAAGTTCAATATAGAACAGAAGCTAACAGAAGCAGTCAGATAGGCAAGGAAATACTCAAAAAGTATAAGACAATTTGGCAAAAGAAAGAATGATCTATGAACAATAGCAGTCTAAACATCTTTGTACTCTCTTTTCTGATTAGAGGTATATCTTCATTATATAATATATATCCTTGAATTTATTAAAAAATGTCTTCATATTTTTAAAAATCTTTTTTCTTTCTTTAAATATACTCCTAGATCTTTGCAGCCCAAGAAGCTGCTGCCAAAATAATTTCTCTTATCTGTCATTCTGCCCACCTCCCTCCCTATACCGTTTGAAACATTTCAGTAGTTCCCCATTATGTTCCAAGTCAAATTCATATCTGTTACTTGGTTAGCTTACTCCACATTTCTTAACACCTTGTCTTTACTTCCCACAAGTCTATTCAAAGGATGTCAGCCTTTACTGCATCTCTGTGTTTCTATATCAAGCGTTACTTGACAAGATCTAGATTTCTAAATAGATCTTTTAAAAAGCCAAAAAGTTAAGTACTTGCTTTAAGGAGAATGATCCAAACTGCCTAATTTTTTTTATGTACTTAGTAGAAAAGGACTGCAGCTTCTCTGTGTCTCCAGAGGATATTATTTAGATTTCTGCTTCTTGTCTGTGTGGGAATCTATATTTCTTTGAACTCCTGATCACTGAGATTGGAAGACTTTTGGATCACTGAGATTATTTTCTGGTGACCTAATAAAAAAAGATTATGTAATTAAATGCCAGCAGGCAATTGAACCTCACACAGCCACTCACTCACTCCCTCTCCTGTGGGATGAGGGAGAGAATTGGAAAAGTGAGAAAAATTATAGCTTGAGACAAAGACAGTTTAGGAGGTAAAGCAAAAGCTGCATGCGCAAACAAAGCAAAATAAATAAACCATTCACTGCTTCTCATTGGCAGGCAGTTGTTGAGTCACCACCAGGAAAGCAGTGTTCCATCATGTCTAATGGTTACTTGGTGAAAAAAATATCATAGCTCTGAATATAACCCTTTTCTTCTTCCTCCAGAGCATGATATCATATGGTATGGGTTCCATACGTCAAATGCATGATGTCACATAGTATGGAACCTCTTTTTGGTCAGTTAGGGTTAGCTTTCCCAGCTGTGCCACCTCCCAGCATTTTCTCCATCTCCAGCCTGCTCACTGGTGGGGTGGTGTGAGAAGCAGAAAAGGCCTTGACTCTGTGGAAGCACTGCTCAGCAATAACTAAAACATAAGTCCATTACCAGTATCATTTCTGGTCACAAATCCAAAACATAGCTCCATACAAAGTACTATGAAGAAAAATTACTCTATCCCAGCCAAAACCATTACACTACTATCTCATCTGTTCACCTTCAAATCATGTGCAAAAGCCAAAATCAAATTCTTTCACGTCTCCTCCTTCTGAATTTTTCATGTAATTTTTCATGTATTGCCAAAAGGGTAAATTGCACTTTAAGACCTTATAGATTGTTTTCGCTTGCCATATAACAGGTTCAAAGCCATGTCTCCTCATTCATGAGCAAGGCATCTAATCTCTTGCTCATTTAAGACTGGAATCCACCTTTATATAGATTTGAATGCAGCTGGAATGTGTTACACGCAATTTAACTTATTTTTCAGCTTCTCTAGGGACTCTAATAATTAGGAACCTTGTAGAGTGTGCTATAAGAACTTTGAAGGGGTCTTTGAAATGGAGTCTTTGAAATTAAATGGTTTATCTTTCAAGAGAGAAATACGAAGAAAACAAGGAAGGAAACTTTTGAGGCCCTAATGCAGTCAAACTGCTGAAGCATAATAGAACTGGGAAAGACATTTACCACTTTGTAACTTTTACTCCTATGTCTTACTTTAGCATAAAGATTTCTAGGTTAGTTCTTTATCCAGGCTGGATGCAGCTTTGAGCAACCTGGTCTCAGGTCAGGTGTTCCTGCCCACAGCAGGGAGGTTGGAACTAGATGACCTTTAAGGTTCCATACAACCTAAACCATTCTAGGAGTCTGTCAGAACGAATAGTTTTTTTTCTTTTTAAGCTTTGAACTTCTATATTTACTGGACTTTCTTCTTTTCTTTTTTTTTTTCATTTTTGCCATTAGATGTCTGTCTTAATGAAAATAATTATTTCCCCAGTTTGCACTGTATGAAAGCCCATTCTCTACATGCTGCACTGATGATGTCAAATCTTCCTAAAACAAACAAAAGAAAATATAATGAACTGTAAAATACTAAAATATTTTTCTAAGCTATGTATATAGTGCTAAAAAAATATTAATAATATTACCTAGAACAAACCTCTGACCCAGATGCTAAATGGCCCCTTTTGACTTTGAACCATTCTATTAAGGGTTGTTCTGGAGAGTTAGTTGAAGATTTCCTCAAGACAGCCAATGACTAGAATAATGAAGAATTTTGGATAAGGAGATTACTGAGTTCTCTAACTCACCCATTGGATTTCTGTTAATGAACAGAAGTTTCATTATATGTAGTAAAAATACGAACAACTAGACTATTAACCTGGAAAAAGTTTCTACTATTATAGTGAACTTGTATTTTTTTTTTTTTTAATAGATGGATTTTACATATAGCAAAACTGAAAACATAAAGCTCATATTCATGAAAGCTTGAGATTCCTAGGGTTTTTAGAAGAAAGGATCTCTGAACACACTTTTTTATTACTTTTCCTTGAACATTGATATCTGTTCCGCCTAGTTTCCTTGATTTCCCTTCAAGCAAACACACCATGAGAAACGATTTTAGCATGGGGGTTGTAGGCAATGAATACATCTGTATATTTCTCAGAAAAGAATTAAAGATATTATCTGACAATACAAAATAATTCTCCTTTCTTATAAAATTTCTAAAATAAATATTGTTTATATAGCTGTAAGCATTAAGAATAGGTGAAGGCAATCTGTAATAGTGTTCACACGACAGAAACTGCCCACAGTATATCCCTTAATGGAGTATTAGTATATAACTTACTGCCACTTCTACATTTTTGTTAGACTTTGGTAGTTTATGAAAAGAAAAAAGATAGACATCAGAAACAAGCAAATACAATAAAACCCCTTTATTTCTCTGCTTTCACATGCTATTGGTTTACAAAACATATATGTACTCTAAAATTTTATTAAGATAAGAGGTGGTTAAAAGCTGTGCATCAAACACTTTTTCTAATGTTCACATTACAAAATAATCCTATGACACTCCTTTCTGCATTTAGTTCCATTTATAGGATTATATGTCAAAGAAAGATGGTATATTACAATGCTATGAGTTATGAGTAAATGGAATGTTACACCCTCACATTTTGTTTCAAATAGCTGGACCCTTAGTTTCTGCATTACCTTTCTGTATTTCAGGTTTTAGTAAGCCAAAGTCAAACCTCCTGCTCAAAGCAGTTCAGCTATGAAATCATACTAGGTTTTGCAGGACTTTAAAAAGCTGGATCTTTAAAATGTCAAAGGTTCATTTATATTGTGTAGTCAAGTGGATAATTTATGGGTAATTTTTGTAAATTCTTGTCATGTACTCATGTACAATGATTGTTGTGATTACCCTTATGTCTTGCTCTGCTTTCTTTTCAGTACAATCTTTTCATCGGGTTATCAGTACTACAAGGAAATTGAATTGGTATTTATAGTGATATGGACACAAGATTCCTGAATCTTATTAAAACCTACAAAAAAGTGCAGGAAATATAATTTCTTCTCTGGACTTCAAAGCCTATCAAATTGACCTCTATGTATTTCTAATCCTAGTGTAAGATAAATGCCACTGAACCTGTGGCTGCAGAGAATCTCATAAAATACCTGTTCTGATAGACTGAGACATCCAGAATGTATTCAGCTTGCCTAGGTAAAAGATACCAGAAAAAACCATGCAATATTCATTTAAATGGTTTGCAATCCTCAGTATCAAAGATGGTAGGGTAGTTGTTTTTCGGTTTGGGATTTTTTATTTTTTTTTCATTCCATTTTCATTTAATTTTCATTCAAAGAGGGAGTCTTTGTCAGCAAGTGTAGTCATAGGACAAGGGGTAATGGTTTTAAACTGGAAGAGGGGAGATTTAGATTGGATATTAAGAAGAAATTCTTTCCTGTGATGGTGGTCATGCACTGGAACAGCCTGCCCAGAGAAGCTGTGGATGCCCCATTCCTGGAAGGCCAGGCTGGATGGGGCTTTCAGCAACCTGGTCTAGTGGGAAGTGTCCCTGCCCATGGCAGGGGTGTTGGAATTCGGTGATCTCTGAGGTCCCTTCCAACTCTAACCATTTGATGATTCTATGATTCTATGATTTATCTTAACTGATATTTAACAGAGGTGCTAGACTTAGGGTCCCCAGTTCTGCAAGAATATTAAGCATGACTACTCTTATTTTTAAGTGTGAAAGCATTTAAGTATCCATGTTAAGTATTTTTGTGGCCCCTAGGTTTACATTATATGAAAATGTCCCAATCTGAAGTAGACTGATCTTTCCTATAGCATGTTTCATATGGCAATGCTATTTTCTGAATATCCTGCTCCAGGTCAGTTTAAGTACCCTTAATTTGGGCAAGGGATTGTTAAAACATAATGTATGAGTTAGTCTCTGTTTACACTGGAAAATAGTGCAGTGTGATGTAACTGGATTGGTAGAGTATAAGCCTTCAAAGGGTTTTTATCTGGGATTAGCTTGATCCAAATAAAAGAGTGATTGGAGCCCATTCAGTTTAGTCGTAATTTATTTTCAACTGAAAGAAACACAGTTTGCAGATTCCAAGATCAGTTTGCAGTGCAAATCAAAGTACAGTAGCACAGTAAATGCAAAAATGTGAGAGATTTGCTTCAGAAAATATGTTCTGATCTAAACTAAAATAAACTGATGTAAAATTCTAAATATATGTATAAATCCTCCCTGTTGGAGGAAGGAAATCAGTTGCCTTAGTGCTATCACTCCTTGAACAAGATACTTAGAGGTGAAAAGTATGATAAACGCAGAAACCAGGCCTCCTCTTAGTTCAAGCATTGTGGCGATGGTTAGAGTTCATCCTTCTAGTAACTTTTCAATACAACTGTTTAGATACATAGTAATTACTTCTCTTCAGGCTACCTGTCGGACTTTTCCAACCCAGATGATTCCATGTTTCTACATTTCTTCAGGAAACAGAAGTCCCAACTTCAAAGTCCTTTTCAGATTAGAATCTGTTTCACAAAAAGATCTTCTATATAGTTTCACTCTCTATTGTTCACCTTTAAATTTTAACACTGTGTGTGTTATACTATGTGTTTCATAGGAGCTGGAGCAGAAAGATCATGGAAATTCTAATAATAACCTAAATGGTGTGTTTACCTCGGACCTTTTTTTTTTTTTTTTTTTTTTTTTAGTAAAAGTTATTCCGAAATATTCTGACCATGTGTGGATAACTAAAATGGAACCATATGGACAGACAGGTAAATCAGGAAAACATCTTGTAAGATTTAGTACATTATTTGGAGATTCAATTGTGCAGTGAGTTTTGGTGGAATTGGGTACTTAAAAAGATGTTTTAACATAACAGACTAAAGGAGTGTATTTCTCTAAAAAGACATATGGAATTAAAATAAAAGAATTTCAAGAATATGACCATGGTAAGAAGTTTAGGAAGGATCAGGACTGGCAACTGTACCACACACAGGAACTTTATATTTCTGAATGCTTCCTGTACTACTGTCCTGAGACAATGAAAAGTCAGTGATACTGAAAATTTCATGTACAAAATGTTCCATTCTCGTCTGTGAAGACCAGAGGATCATATTCACCCCCTCAAAAAAAAAAAGAAAAAAAAAAAGAAACCAAACCAAAACAAAAAACCCTCTAGTAATAAACATGGGAATATCCATGTAATAGGATCTTGACTAGGTAAGTTTGTGCAAGTATTTTTCATAAATTTGAAGATTTCCATTGTTCTGAATGGGACAGCTTATTTGAATTAAAGTCACTATAGTTGCAGCCTCTATAGACTTCTTCAAGTCTAATGTGAAAAGAATAATTTGAACATACTGGTAAGCCTCCTACATGCCACTGAATTTTACCAACCTAAATTACGAACTTGACTGCATGCAAAGATTGCAAAAAAGTATATTAATAATTCTTTCAGATGCATTTTAGGGAATGCTAATGAAGTTCAAATTTTCTCTAAATATTTGACAAGGTAAGAAAAGCTTTGAATAATTAGCATGGAGTATAATCACTTGACAGATCCTCAGCACTGTTACTGACAGGTAGATTGTAAAAATGTCAGTCTATCAACCGGATAATAGAAGCATAATTATATGCAAACTATATCTTGGGTTGTATCAAACAGTATAGCCAGCTGGTCAAGAGAGGTGATTATTGCACTGTATTCAGTGCTTGTGCAGCCTCACCTTGAATATTGTGCTTAAGAAGGAATGTGAAGGTACTGGAATACATCCACAGGAGGGCAATAAAGTTGGTTAAAGGGATGGAGAGAACATTCTGTGAGGAGTGGCTAAGAACTTGGGGCTTGTCTGTTTTGGAGAAAAGAAGGCTGAGGGGGACCTTGTTGCTCTCTATAGCTTCTTGAGGAGCGGAAGAGGAGAGAGAAGTGCTGATCTCTTCTCCCTGAGACCCGTCATAGGATGCGTGGAAACAGCTATTATTTCATATACCTCATCCGTTTTTTTTATGAAAATATCATTTAGAAGTAAAGTTCCACTACAGTCAATGTGAATCAGTGTTATTATTTCTTTTATGAGTTTTGCCATGTTTTCTATGCAAGGACTAAATTGCATTAGTTTGACACAGTCAACTCTTGACGAGTCCCTACTTGATGAGTCTTGACAACTCTATTTTTCTTCTCTGTGGATAGTTTTATTAACTTTAGACATTTAACTGAATATTCATAGTCTTTTTTCTAATTTCCTGCAGTGTTTAAATTAAAGTAACTTATTAAGTAATTCCAGAGATCTCTTTTTCTCACTTTTACATCATTTTAGATCCAATGATTTCTCCTTTTAAACCTGTAACATCTGCAAGAGCTGAACAATCATCATTGGTGGTTCAAAGATTATTTAGTTAGGTCTCTACATCATGGAATTTCACCAAGGCATTTTACAGTCTAATCTATGTAGCTATTCTCTAATTTCTTCTTACCTTATTCAGGTCTATGCTACTATCTTACTGTCCAATCACAACTTAGAATCACAGAATCATAAAATGGTTACAGTCAGAGGGGACCTTGAAGATAACTGAGTTCCAACCCCCCTGCCATAGGCAGGGACACCTCCCACTAGAGCAGGTTGCTCAAAGCCCCATCAAGCCTGGCCTTATCTATTATAACTTATCTATTATATTCTAGAGATCAAAACATAATAGCCAATTCAATGATGTTTTCTGTATCACCTATACTTTTTTATACTTCCTGGTTAATTAAGGTGCCTGTAGTTTCTTTTACTTTCTTCTTGCTTTCTTTTTTTCTGTTGATTTTATGTTCCTCATAACTTGTAGTCAAGTTGTAGCTCATCTTTGAACCTCTACACTTTATTCCTATGTGTTTGATTGCTACTTTAAATTTATTTATTTACTATGAACTTATTTATATTTTTCTATGACTAAGCTTTATGAAAAGGCTATTAAAAAGAGTTTGCGGTATATAAAATTCTCTTACTATGCTTCCTAACTTTATCTAACACTAAGAAAATCTACTGTACTCTCTTTTGAGTAAGTCTTATCTCTCCTTTTATTTGAGTGTAAGCCAAGGAACAAGTTCCCAGTGTATAAATTTGCAAGAAAAATAACAGTTACTAAATAGCCACTGTGCATCTCCATGGCCATGCTTGTCCTTGATAAATATGAAGAAAAGTAACACAGCATTCAGAGAACAAAAGAATAGGAGATTTACCATAGAAGATGATGATAATAAATAATTCATAAAAACAAAAAGGACCTGTCATGTCACAAAATCAAATTTCTATTTATTTAGTGGTATGTCTTTTATATTTCTATATCCTCAGAATGATTTCTCAACTGACCTTTTTTAAATATTACAGACACATTTTCAAGTCAGTTAGCTATTTCCTATCCCGCTCTTAAAACCCCATAACTAACAGAGATACTTCATATATACAACTCCTTTATTTATATTCTCTGGCATACGCTTATGGAGCTATCCCAACTTACTGATATTTCTAAAAAGCAGAGCTACAAGGCAAAGCATGCTCTAAAACAAGTATTAAAGGCCTACCATACTGTGTAGGGGAAACTTTATTGGTTTTGGCTATTTCTTCTACATCAAGACATTGTCATTGGGATATACAGTCATGTCTTCTGTAACTCAGAAGTGCATAAATGTATTATGATTTAGTTTATTTGTTACATATTTGCCTTTTATTTATTTTTGGTTCTTTGGATTTGGGAGATTTTTATCATCTATTTACAACACGGCATTAAACTCTCAAAGGCTGGGATGTGGAACAGTCTTAAAAATACTCCATTTTAGTCTAAAATTGACACTTCGTCAACAGACTAGGTCTCTAGACTTCACTGTGCTGAATAGAGCACCATTGATTGTGTAAGGGAACTTCAGCCCCTTGCTTATGTCTGAACTGTAGAAACTTGCATTTGCATGCATAGATCTGGAGCTGAGTCAGTGTTTTCTTTGTTGGTCTCGTAGAAAGTATAGGTGTTTTTTATTACATGATTATTATAGCATTTTCTGGAACTTTACTGCCGTGAATAAATAAGATAATGTAGTTGGCACAGGAGCCTTTTCATCTCGTACCTAATTAAATGATGCATAATGGTCTAGTGATATTCTAATTTTGTTTGGATTTGAAACTTTCAGAGCTTTGTTCTCTTCTTTATTTCTCCAGCATAAAGATAAGAAATATAATACAGTGGGATTGAACTTTGTGTTTTCTCTTTCCAATGTCTCTCAGTTCATACCCATAAGAGGAATGTGAAATGCATCCTGTTTACTAGCTTACACTTCTTATAGCTCTTACAGGGAAATGAAGAGCAGGGAAGTCTTAAAAAAAAAAAAAAACAAAAAACCCACAACATTTTTTTTTCCTTCAAAGATCAAATTGTCTCAAGTTCTAAAACTACTAGTAGGCATGTATACACGTTATACATTTTTTTCAAAGAGAAAACCAAAACCAAACAAATTACCAAATCTCACAAGCACATCTTTTTCTCCATATTTTTTTTTTTCTTTTTTCTTTTTTCTGGTCTAGGCTTTAAATGAGATTGTTCAGTATTGAAAACGAATGGTTAAGACAGGAGAAACATCAGCTATCTTCTATATGTGATCACTCATTCTTAGATGTGTATAAAGTACAGATTTTATAAGTTCAAATGTCTTTGTTCATACCTATTTATATTACTCAGCTTTAACGTACAAGAGGGGAAGCAGAAGACCTGTGAATGAAAAGGGTTCTTTATACATCTCCACCACAACCTACTCAAGAATTTTCATTTTTGACTTAAGGTTTAACGTGAAACTTCACAAATTATGAACTTAACCTTGCCCTCACCACCACTATTATTACACACCATGCTGTTTGAGCAAGCAATTCAGCTAGACACTCAGTCTTTAGAAATTCCAAGCAGAGATGAAATAAGAAAAGAGGAAAAAAATAGAAGGAAACCAAAATTCTTAAAATTCATTCAGCTTTCCCA
>VZRU01005723.1:28540-40555 GCA_013398155.1 Pedionomus torquatus | reverse complement strand
AAAAAAAAAAAAAAAAGAAAAAAACCAAACACAAATTTGATACAAGAATAATGGCTTGGAATGTTTTATAAATAAAAATATTAATTCTCTTGCCCATCTCATACTTCTTTTTGGGGTGTTTATTTTGAAATGTTAACACCTATGGGCATCAACTGATACACAGAAATCCTAAGTGAGGCACTGATGAAAATATTACTAAGTTAAATTCTTTAGTATATCATCTTGCAAATCATCATGTAACTCATCAGGAATAAATATTATTTCAGAGGATTGGATGTTATGAGCATGTGAAAAACATGTCATACCTGTTTTCACTTTGCAGATCAGAAATCTACTAGCTCATTGTGTGATTAGTAATTGTTTTCTTCTACAATGTGATGAGAATAACAGCAAATGTAATTTTCTTCCTTCATCTTTTTTGCTATTCTGATTTCTTGAGCTCACAGAGGTTAACAGATTGCTTATAAGCTTTTGAGTCTGGTCCTCCTGTCTGTTCAACTATTAGTGGAGGCACAGTATATGTGAAACCCCTAAATGACACCTGATGGCTGATGCCTCACAAACAAAGAACTTCTAGGTACTGAACCACATTCTGCATTCAACAACAGTAAAAAAAGGTGGGACCATTTTCACCAGTGTTAGCCACGTAATGATGTAGCCAATCAGCTGGCCAGAACTTATTGCACATTATGCTTTTGCAGCACTAGAACAGACACAGCCAGATCTGAAAGTCAACTTGCTCACTTAGTTTAATCAGTTGAATTACCACTGCAGACATCTGTATCAATGTCTCTATTAAGACTGGGAGCCTAGCTGATCAGCTTAGAATGCCCACTTATGGCTATGGTTAAGTAAAATCAATCCTACCATTAATAAATGTAGACTGTATCATCATGAAAGGGTAACAGAGAAAATAATGAGTGGCATAGTTTCATGTGCAAAAAAAGATCCAGGCTTGTCAAGGGTGGAGTGATTGACTTCACTCGTAAGAGAGAAGTAATAAACTATTTATTAAGATGAAAGAGGTTTAACAAATTAGTAGGAAAATGCAACAGTATTTTATGAGAGTTGATGCCAAGGTACACCTGTGTATTTACTGCACAGAGGACAGGATCAAACAAACTGTCAGGGAGACCCTCCCGTTGAGTCACGAGGTTCAGAAAGGACCCCCTTGCTTTCTAAACTCCTTCTCAGAGAGGAGTCTAGGTGCAGCTGGATCCAATCCTACTCCCAGACTTGGTCAATGGTTTATGTCTAAAGGATTATATATATGTGCGTGATCAATCCGTTCTATTACTTAGCTAAGATTTCAAAGTTTTAGCGTGCTATTAGTCACTTACCAAGAATCTGCTGCTGCAAGGAATCTCTCAACCTCAAGGAGTAACCTTAAGCGAGTGTCCTCACTAAAGGGGAGATCCTGGTGTGCAGCCCGCTGCCATCCTGGAGAGCTCAAAGGGCTCTTGGGCTGTCCACTATTTATACAGTAAGATAATTGATCTATAGTCTTATTCTCATGGGAACAAAATATCTAAGTCCCCAGTCCAGATGGTGTTTTGGCTGTGTTACCAGTCATCCCCCAAAGTCCGGGTACAATTTATCGCATCCGATGTTCTGGTGGCCAAGGCCTAAGCACAGAGGGGGAAGAAGGGAAGAACAGGCAGAGCATATGCCACAGGGCTAGATTAATTTTGTTACATGTTCTTACTTGCTAAGGACGAAACCCTTGATACATTGAAATTGAAGATCCAGATTGCTGCCTTCAACTAAGACTATTGTTCCCAAGTATCTTGAACAATCATATAATCTTCTGTACTGCCTTCAGGTTATTTATTTGACATAATTTTACATTAATACACTTGTTCTATTATGTTTTTAATTTGACGAAGTCCAATATCACACAGCATGATTACCTACTGAGGCAAATTGCAGTCAACTCCCAGTTCTTCCAGTAACTCATATTTTTAAACTACACTACTGCCACTACCTGACATGGTTTCCTTTCTTTAAAAATCAAAAAATTAGATAATGGCATTTTCTTCACCACAGTCTGGAATCAGGAAACAGTTGCTATATGTGCCCAGATCCAGGAAATATCACTGGATTTGGTTTTAAAGCCTTGATACCAGAGAGAGACCAGAATATTCATCTGATAAAAATAACTTCCTATATGATTTTTCCTTTACAGTGTAGGACTTTGCACAAAATAATGTACCTCAAAATCATGCCCCTTTTCAACAAGTTTGAGGTGTGAAATGAATGTTTCACACAGCTTTACTCCTTAGCTCTAGTGTAAGACATTGGTAAGCCCAGTGTTATTCACAGAGAGCAGAAGCTGCAAAATCAAATTGTTATTTATATGAAAGCTGTTTCTGTCAAAAGGTATCCTCATATAAAGGACCCCTCTTTTCAGACAAGCATGATTGTTGTAATATTCTAGGATTCCTAGATTTATTTTTTTTTTTATTTTTTTTTTTTATGTTACCTAAGGTGAATGCAGAGAAATATTTAAAAAGCAGAGCATCATGGAAGGATCATTAAGAGTCAGAAAGAAAAACTGGATCATTGATTGAATCACGAAATCCTTGAGATTTTTTTTTTCTTTTTAAAATATGAACATTTATATTGTTTTTTTTGCTATCACCTTCTTGATAAATGGCAATTGACTAGAGGCCAACCTTTTCCCCAGAACACCTCTATATGGAAAACTGTGCATGGAAAAGTTCAATTATATCTGAGTCACAAAACTGAATGAATCATCTTAGGGCTCTTTAGGTGCAACTATATCTCAATAGCCAGTTCTTCTCCAAAGATAAGGGTGTTTTGAAAAAAAGGGGAAAAGTAATGTTCATGATAAAAAATGTTTACTTGATTAAGAAATAACAAAAAAGTAGAGTACTTTTCTGACAATTCTCAGGGCTTTTGTCTTTGTACCCAGCTTAGGCTTTAATAAAATGAAGTAAGACATTTGTAATTTCACAATACATATTTAGATGTTTTTTCAGGAACCCAAATTAAGAGTCATTCTGTCTCACAAAGGTTTCTTTATTTTGATGTCATCTTTTCCTTGGAAGTAATGTATGCTTTTGATACCCCCTCTCCATCGCAACCGGTCCAGGGGCAGATATCTCTTTGCGGAACAGGGCAGCCTTGGCTGGTTTAAACTGGTTGGAGCTATTGGAAGCACCTGGTTGGAAATGCCATCCTCACATGACTGCCTCTCACACAGGGAACACCATAAGATGGCCAGGGAGAATGTCATGATAGACCCCCGGGGTGGGGGAGGAAAGTCCTTTGTGTCAAGGAGAAGGGGAGAAGTGCACCTCCAGAGCCCCAAGGTAAGCCACTGGAAGAGGCTGCCACACCTCTGTGTGGACACCTCTCTCTTCCCAGTGGGAACCACAGAGTGCCATGTTATTGTATCCTCCCATTGCAACAGACATATTCACCCAGGGAAAGTCTGAAACTGCCAACCTGTGCCCCTGAAGGATATTGAAAGGACAACCACAACACTTGAATAAAAGAGAAGGGTGATGGGAAGGGGACATTACAGAACAATTTTAAATGTGTTATTAATGAGGCGTTTCTGTACTGATTTGTATATGACTCTTACTGTCCTTGTACATGGACTAGTAATAACTGTTGATTTTGTTTTTGATTAGACTGTGAAAACATTAATTGGACTAACAATAAATCCTGCTTCCATAAATATTGTGCTTTCCTGTTTGTCTGTAACAAAATTTTGAATAAAAAAAATATTTGTTTCCCCATTACTGGCTGGTGATGTCCTTGGCATTTGAAGCCAAGGACCATGTCAGAGCTCTAGAGAGATGATGACATTGTCCATGCCTTGGACTGGAGGGAGGGTAAGTGCTGGAGCAAGGATGGCCTCATCTGTAGGAGGTGAGCTTGGTCCAAATAAGCACACAGTCACCAGAAGAAGGAGCAGTGGGAAGAAGTGGACAAGCACCATAGCCCCAAGGAGGGAAAACAAGTGACTAATAGGATCTACTCAGAGACGTTGCAGGGGCAAAAGCCTGAATCATAGAGTGCAGGGAAGGAAGACAGCAAAAGGCTACACTTAGAAGAAAAGTGCATGGAGACTCCCAAGGTGGGTTATGCCTGAAACTTGTGGCTTATGGAAACAGAGGAAAGACGCCTTCTTTGTCTTCAGAACTACAGTACCAAGGGGATGTATTGTCCTGGCAGCACATTAGGCTACACTAGTCATACAATGACCTGAGCTTCAGTCAGGTATGATACACTAAGAGGGAGAGGCAGTGATGATTCCTACTTGCAGGGAGATTTACTCAGTTGCTGACCTGACGGTGTCTTGGGAAGTTTGTTGCTTTCTGGAGACTCTGATCTGAGGTATTGTGGAGAAAGTAACACAGTTTGTGCATCTTTAGGCTATTACACCTTACTTCTCATTCAGACAGGTGCAAATGATATTGCTGGACGGACTCTGAGCTTTTTTTTTTTTTTAAGTTTCCTCTTTCTTTCCCTGTGACCGTACAGAAGTTGCACCAAAAAAAAGGATTGTTCTAAGGAAAGGAAGAGAAAGAAAGAAAAGTCCATAGGACAGACAGGCCTTCTAAAGGGTCACCTCTGGTACAAGATTATTTATCTGAGTATGCATGAACTCAAATATATTTTCAACTTGGACTTGGTAGACAAATTGCTAATGAATTTATATATTTACACTTTCCACTGAATACTTGAATTTGAGTGTTTATATCAAAGCTTTTAAAATATGTCCTCTAAATGCTTTTAGATAAAATAGTTTGGCTTTTTATCTTTTCAATACCTGATCACAAACTTTAAAGAATGAAAAACAAAACAAAACAAGCCAACCAAACAAAAAAATCCTACAAAAATACATGTAGAGCTTATAGAACATATATCATATTTTCAATTTTCACAGCAGCTACAAATTTTCAGAGTTATCACAAAACCAAGGAGGAGAAAGAACAGTCATGGATGTGCCATTACTATCCAATAGCCTTTTTCTGTGTTCAGGATCTCTACTTGAATTGATAGAGCTGCCATAGACACCGGGCTGTACAATAGTTCAGCTGTTATTCGAAGGCTTGCAAGGAAGGCAATGAAAAGATTCCTATCTTTGTTAATCAACTCTGATTTGTGGCCAGTGTTTGCTGCAGAGAAAGGCTGTTTTTCAAGCCATATTATCTTTTTGATTTTGTCATTGTTTTTTTCCTTTTTCCAGATTAACCAGATCTAACAAACAAACAGTATGTGGATTTCTGCCATTTTTTAGCTATGTACATGAAGGACACTGCAAAGAGCCATTTTTTCTTCCTGCAGCCCTATTCTACAAGTTGCAATTCCTGAGTCTTCAAACAAAAATCTCCTGGAAGCCTTTAGTATATTACACAAAATACGTAGGTGTGCTGTGAGCATACCTCTTTTGAAAAGTGATTAAAGTCACTGTTTAATTCCTGTATCTCTAAAAGCATTAATCTTGATGAAATCTAGATAATGAGCCCTTTGGAGACATCTGCAACACAGCCTCAGTCTGCATCTGTAGAACGGAACTGTTATTCCCCTAAAGTCATACAGAATCCGTATGGTCAAGGCAGAGTTAGCTACAGCAAGTTGCTCACATTCATGTGTAGCTGGGTTTTTAATAACAACAAAGATAGATTCTACAGACTTTCTAGACAACCTATTCCAGTGTTTGACAACCCCCACAGGTTTTCCTTTGTTCAGTCCTACCTCTGGGTCAGGCAACCCCCAGTATCAATACAGGCTGGGGGATGGAGGGACTGAGAGCAGCCCTAACAAGACGGACTTGGGTGTACTGGTGGATGAAAAGCTAGACATGAACTGACAATGTGCATTCACAGCCCAGAAGGCCAACCACATCCTGGGCTGCATCAAAAGAAGCATGGCCAGCAGGTTGAGGGAGGTGATTCTGCCCCTCTACTCCACTCTGGTGAGTCCCCAGCTGGAGTACTACATCCAGTTCTGAAGCCCTCAGCATAGGAAAGATATGGACCTGTTGGAGAGGGTCCAGAGGAATGATCAAATGGATGGACCACCTCTCCTTTGAGGATAGGCTGTTGGTCTTGCTTAGCTGGAAAAGAGAAGGCTCTAGGGAGACCTCACTATAGCTATTCAGTACTTAAAGGAGGCTTATAAGAAAGATGAGGACAAACTTTTTATCAGTGCCTATTGTGATGGGACAAGAGGTAACAGTTTTAAACTGAATGAGGTTAGATTTAGACTAGTTATAAGGAAGACTTTTTTTTTACTATGAGGGTAGTGAAACACTGGAACAGGTCTCCCAGAGATGGACGCCCCATCCCATTCATGGTCAGGTCAGATGTGGTTCTGAGCAACCTGACATAGTTGAAGATGTCCCAGCTCATTGCAGGGGGGCTGGACTAGATTACTTGTAGTTTAAAGGTCACCTCCAACCCAGACTATTCTGTGTTTCTATGACTAACAAGCTTCTAATCATTATTTTATTTGGGATTGTAAATTCAATTTTTGTTTTACTGCAATTAGTCTTTTACTTTGGAGAGGAGGAGGAGCCTTTCTATCTTGAATTGTTTGGAAGTAAGTTAGAAAAGAGGAATAATTTATGCTTTCTCTTCAACTATCCTTTCCTCCACCTTAGATAACTATCTTATCTAAGTTTCTCTGGAATGCAACTAAGGTTTAAAAAAATTTTTATAGTATTTTCAAGTGAAAGGCTTCGCTGTACAGGCTTTTGTTTAGGTCTAATTTGAAGGCTTTCTGGAATCAGGCCCTAAGACCAAGAAAATGCTTAGGGATCTTTTTTCTTGTTCTTCAGTAAATTTTTTAATGAGAATGCTAAGTCTCAATCTTAAGTCATAAAGAATAAATACCTACTTCTTAAACCAAAGGAACAGCTTCAATAATAGGCAGTTCTAGTAGGTTGCCACATTTTCTAGAGATCAGGCACTAGAGGGGAATGCAAAACTAAGTCTTTGCTTATCTATTGTAAATGAGCTTATATATATAACATTAAAAAAAGAAAAAAAAAAAAAACCAACCCAAAAAAAAAAAAACTCAAAAAACACACACAAAAAAAAAAAAAAAAAAAAAAAAAAAAAANGGGAATGCAAAACTAAGTCTTTGCTTATCTATTGTACATGAGCTTATATATATAACATTAAAAAAAGAAAAAAAAAAAAAACCACACCAAAAAAGAAACAACTCAACAACACACACACAAAAAAAAAAAAACAACAGAAAAGAAAAAAAACAAGTGCCTCAACATTTGAAATTTACTTCACACTGTTAAACATGCTTCTGAAACACTGATATAAATAAGGACAAATCAATGTCCTCTAGTACTGAGAATATGACCTTATTCCATCAGGCCTTGAAGCACTACTGTACAAGTAATAGAAAGGCTTTTATTCAAGTCAGAGTGCACTTGAATACATCGGAGGTCACTCAGGATTGGTTCTGCATCAGTCCATGGTTTCTATTAGAATAATGTAACTTCTCCAGCTTACTTTCTGGCTAATGGATCTCTCAACATTTGTAATGTAACCTGCAGAAAACACATAAACTTGCTAAGTAAATTTTGTTGCATCTGATATTATCAAATATTATATAAACGGATGGCCTGGTTTTGCCTTCCTTTTTGTTTTACAGATTTTTTCTGTTGTCTGAAAATGTGAAAACTATTTTATGCATAGGACTATTTCAATGATGTACAAGATAGCCTGCAAGCATGCTATGAAATTCTGTGTGTGCAGACACTATAATATTTTAAGTGATGCAATTTATGTGTCAGAGTTTGATTTCCTCCTAAGAGAAGGCGCTTTTACAGTTGAAAACTTCTAAAACATCTCATTTAACCTGGTGTTGGAGTCTCTCAAAAAGACCCATGAACTTTTCTCAATCTTAGAAAATTACAACATTAAATAAAGGTGTTTATATTGCCAGAATAAAATTGAAGGTAGTTTACATCTTAAATCTGCCACCCTTAGTCCCAGTGAATAGAACCTTACTCTTAAATGAATGCAATTGGCTTTAATTCTTTTGCAGCCTGTTAAACTGGCTTGGATTGGTTTCATCTAAATTTTAATACTAAAATAGGATATTTGAGCGAAGAGTGTGGTTGTCATAAAATCACTATACAGTAAATAGAAAGACAATTATTACTTATCTGAATTATCCTTTACAGCTTCCCATCTCCCAGCATAAACTACATTAACAATATTAATATCTCAGTGGATAAGGAACTGGCTGTATGGCTGCACTCAAAGAATTGTGGTCAATAGCTCAATGCTCAAGTGGCGGACAGTGACAAGTGGTGTTCCTCAGAGCTCAGTACTGGGGCCAGTGATGCTTAACATCTTTGTTGGAGACATGAGCAATGGCATAGAGTGTACCCTCAGCAAGTTTGCTGACAGCACAAAAATGTGTGGCATGGTCAACACGCTGCAGGGAAAGGATGCCATCCAGAGGGACCTGGAAAGGCTTGAGAGGTGGGCCAGTGAAAATGGCATGAAGTTCAACCAAGCCAAGTGCAGGATCCTGCACCTGGGAGGTGGCAATCCCAGGCACAAATACAGGTTGGGCAGAGAACGGCTGGAAAGCAGCCCTGTGGAGAAGGATTTGGGAGTGATGGTGGATGAGAAGCTCAAGACTAGCCAGCAGTGTGCACTGGTAGCCCAGAAAGCCAACCATATCCAGTGCTGCATCAAAAAAATTGTGGCCAGCAGGTAACGGTTGGTGATTCTTCCCCTCTACTATGTGCTTGCGAGACTCCACCTGGAGCTGGAGAAGGATTCATTGTCAGGGAGTGTAGCAACAGGATTAGAAGTAACAGTTTTAAACTGAAAGTGGAGAGATTTAGACTAGATACTAGAAAGACATTCTTTCCTGTGAGGGTGGTGAGGCACTGGAACAGGTTGCCCAAAGAAGCTGTGGATGCCTCATCCCTGGAAGTGTTCAAGGCCAGGCTGGATGGGGCATTGAGCAACCTGCTCTACTGGGAGGAGTCGCTGCAGAGGGGTTGGAACTTAGTGATCTTTAAGATCCCTTCCAACTCTAACCATCCTATGATTCTATGATTTATGAGCCTAAATTTAGGTGAAAAAAAAAAAAAAAAAAAAAAAAGAACCAGCTCAACAAGCTTTAGAGTAAGTAGTATTCATCAGAAATGTGAAGAGGAATTTCAACATAAAACATAGTGGTTGATAATAGCAACATATTTTCAATGTTTTATCTATAAAAGCAATACATTTCTAGATTTAATTTTACACATAAACTCCCTATAGTAAAAATGTCAGGGGAAGAAGACAAGCAGAAGTTAAACATCAGTTATTTCTTCTTTTTGAGTTCTCCAGAGACCAGACGTGTCAATTTCTCATGAAGGTATGGCTTACTAGGTTACTCTTTTCATAAGTTTTATCAAATATAACATGACAATTTTTTATAAGTTGGTAGGACTGGAAAAGTAGGAAAATAATGACATTTTTAAGTTCAAAAGACAGTGTTAAAGAATATGGTGTGTGGGTGCTTTATCATTCACGTCTGCATTAAGCAAACAAGAATAATGATAAAGGATGGAACATGTTACATGGACATACTACTATGTAAATTCATTTGAAAGTATTTAAGTGTAGTTTTGCAATAAGAAAGTTAAATACAGCTATGTTGCCACAAAAGGAGCACTGAGAAGTGGTAATGGGAACACAGTATATGCATCTTCATGTTCCTTTTACAGTAGGTTAATTCCTTGCAAAACGTATTGCAGTACTATCTGGTTGGTTGTTTTGTTTTTTCTTAAATTCAGAGGTCTGCAGCTGAATCAAATCCTTATACAACTAATTTCTTGTTTTGGGACCTTGCCTAAAATACCAATTTTTTACTGTTGCTTATATGCTTGAGTAGTTTATGTTGCATTCGTACTGGATGGGCCCATTAGTTTTGAAATTACATATGTTCTTCATATAAATAATGAGTAGGAATTATCAATTATTATCTTCATAATAAACATATTAAAGAGTTGTCTAATAGTCTGTTATTTTTCAGAACTTTTAGGATTTTCAAAGATGACTGCAGTATGAGATCATAATGTACCTAAAAAAATTCTCCGAGTGTTTACAGCATGTGAAGCTTATACTGAGTAACTTAGTGGAATGATACAGTTACAAAGAGTTTGCAATGAAGAAAATGGCCTTGGCTGCTATGTGTACATGATAATAATAGCAAATGTCATCCATTCAACTTGTTCTTTGAATTATAGCAAAATACTCTGATATGAATCAGAAGACATATGAAGCCTAAAAAGAGAATAAAGGCCTAATTTTTTAAAGTAATAGGACGAGCCTCATTAATGGTCTTGGGTGTGCAGTATGTATTACATGTTCTCTCCACTTAGGAGCACACTCATAAACAATTGAATCCCTTAAGCCCTACCGTAATTCATCCTGTTTTTTACTCATCGGGTTGTTTCCCGCACACACTGTAATGTTGTAACTAGGAGGCAGGAATGGGAAGCTGCTGAAGTCAAAGTCACTGACACTCCATGTTCTCTCCCCTTCTCCACAGGTCTAGTTATTTTACCACTGAAGACAACCAGATTGCCTAATGTTTTTGGATTATTCCTAAAGTTTTCTCCTTCATGTACCCAGAAATGTGCCCCAAGGGAAATCACAAAAAGGTTTTCTCAGGGACTGAATTGAGCCTAGCAGCAGGGTCCCAATGACTACAGGGCTGGCCACTGAGAAGAGGGAGCCGAGTTGTTCAAAGATGTGCTTGATGGCAGAATGAGGGCATAAATTGAAAGAGGAGAGGTCCTGACTGGAAATGAGATTCATGAAGGCAATCAAAGTGTCCACAGAGGTTGTATAGGTTCCATCCTTGCAGGTTTAAAAGATCCAACTGGACAAATCTGTAAGAATCCTAGTCTGACCTCAAAGCTGACTCTGCTTGGAGCAGGAGGTTGGACTGGAGACCTCTTAAGGCTCCTTCTAATCTGAATTTTCTTAATCATAAATTAGATTAGGCAGATAATAAGATTCTAGTTGTCTTTCTCTCAAATATAGTGTTTTTCAATTATATCTTTTTGATAAAAACAAAAAACAAAAAAAAAACCAAACAAACAAAAAAAACCCAAATAAACAAGCAGAAATGAGGATAGCTACAGCAAAGGGCTTTTAGACATCTTGCTGGAAATTTCTTTTCCTTTCTATTACATTCACAGTAGAAAGATGGTTATTTCTCCTAAAATAACCTAAAATCTAATTTTATGGGGATTTTTAAGCTTGCTTTAGCACAAGTTTCTTGCTTATTTACTTGACTTCTTTGCATGGGCTTAAAACACCAGTTTAATATTTATAGAGCACTTCCTAACAATAATACAGTGTTTTATCTTTGAAGTACTTCTAGCTTTCATGTAATACATAGTTTGAGAATCTATTGCCAATATGTTTGTTAAAATTCAAATTTTAAACTCGATCTGATCAGATTTACTCTGGCTAACACTCAGGATTCGTTCAAGTGAAAACAGTCTACAACAGCCTTGCAGCCCTACAAGATGTCACATAATTCTAAGACATTCATATAATCAACAGGAAGTTCTTTGAATTTTCACAGTCAGTTTCTTTCCTGCTTCTCCTTACCTTAGAAAAAATAGTTCTTCATTTAGACCAGCAGTAAATTAAGCTCCAATAATCTGTCCATACTTCATTGCTGGGTTATATATTGACTAGTAATTCTTGTGTGCCCGGAACAAATAACCATAAGATATCCCCAGCATAGCCTATCGTTTCCGCATATGACAGGTTGATGCTCTAGTGAAATAACCAATGGAACAAGATGCAACTCATAATTAAATAGCAGTAAACATGGAAAATACAATGAAAACAAGAACACTGCATTTCACTTAAAAAGCACAAAGAAATATTTACCTTTATGTTGGATTCTTCTTTTATATATATATATATATATTGCTGTTTGTTTATATCTCATTCAGAATATTGGAAATGCCTCCTGAAAAAAAAA
>VZRU01005723.1:0-22759 GCA_013398155.1 Pedionomus torquatus | reverse complement strand
AAAAAAAAAAAAAAAAAAACAAAAAAACAAACAGGAAAATTAAGTTTAAAATGGCACTTGTTAATAGATCAAATCACAGTTATTTGATTTAATAGAAATTTTAAGCCATGGAAAGAAGTATAGTAACAGAACAAATATGTGCTTCATAAAGATTGGTAAAAAAAGCTGTTGATAAATTAATAGACAGTAAAACTGAAACCCTATGAGAAATTCTTAAATAATGAGTTTGAATCAAGCCATAGCTGTATGCTACATGCTTGATGAATTTGAGAATTCTGAAAAATTGTAAAATTGTTTTATTATTATGATGTTCAAAACTTGATTCCTTTGATATTAGTGTAACTGATTTGCTTTTTATCATATAATTTTACTATAAGCTTATTTTTAGAGTTTACAGAGTACTCTTTGTCATCAAATTTGCTTTCTCTCATTATATATATACAGATGAGATTGATTTAAATAACTTAAAGTATTTTAAAAGAAGAATCATAGAGATTAGGTTTTGCAGTGCATTTAATATTATTCTTTACCTGAGAAATACAACAGTATTTCTTTCTTCTTTCTCTCTACAACAACTTGTCTTTATTGTGTAGCTTCTGGTCTTAATGATCTGATTAAATGCCTTCAAGATGGAGTTAAAAATGCATTTCTGAAGTTACCAGTGTGAGAAAAGACATAGAGAAGCAAAATTTTGCCTTTGTATTTACTACCTGTAGCACTGATAAGCGTATTTTCAAATTAATGGTAACTTGTTTAATTAGTTTCTCATAAGACTATGCTAAGGAATAACAAAAATAACAAAAAATAACAAATACCAAAAAGTTCTCTTCTAAGACTAAATGATATTTATGAGAAAAAAAAAGCAGTAATAGACCTTACCTACTTTTTTCCTGCCCTTGAGTCATTGTTGATCACAACCACTGAGAATTCCCCATGTTCCTCCTTCACATTTTTCAAATGTTTATTAAACGTACTTACTCTTTCCTTTCCTTCTCCTCCCTTTTTCTAAATTAATATGCATATTGTTTTCCAGGAACTACATTTACACATAAATTATTCACACTTGTATTCTCTTTTTCATCTTGTTATCCATAGCAATACACACAAAAGTAAATGTAAGGTTTTAGTAGATGGTATTCTGTCAATATACTAAATTTAGAACTTGTATCAAACTTCATTTTCTGACAGAAGGAATAAAAAAAAAAAAAAAGACTTTTTCATTGTCAGGCAATAGTAGAAGCTTTTACACTTGAGAAATCTAAAATTCTTTGCAAATGACTTAGCTGAATCCATACATCTATATCACATAGCTCCAAGCTAATGTTATGTAACACTGTTTACTGACATAAGATAGCCCTCTTAACATGGTTGGCTGCTTTTTTTTCATTTCACTGAGTTTCTGTGAAAAAGATGGAGAATCATATAAACTTCCCATGGATCTCTAAAATCTTTTGCTTAAGTTAACTACTGCAGAGAGTATTTTTTATGTGACTGTTTTGAAGGCTATAGAATAGTATAGTGTCCTAATGAAAAATTCACCATACACTTCAAAGTGTGAAACTGTTTAGCATAATATCTACATATATGATAGAGTCATGATAGCAACAATGTTTCAGAATTCAGTGCATTTACAGACAAAATCCTTATTTCTCAGTTCTTATTTAGGTTTATTTAGGGAAAACAACTTTGTAAGGGCAAATCTTTGTTTCAGAGAATTTTCTTGTGCCTTGTATTTTTACATTCAACACATGGAGAAATAGTACCCCTTAATATTGCCTCATATTTTTATGAATGGAGAGAGAATTCTGCAATATGAATGCAGTTTTTATACCTATATGTCTGCCTGTAATCTTTAGGTACATAGGTAAAGTATAGAATCACAACAAATTAAAGCCAATGTTAGGAAAAAAAAATATATATATTTTGAAGATATATTTCAGTTTCCCCCAGCTCCACTCCAAGAGAGGAAAAGTGATGTGTGTAATAGGGTGTAAAAGGAAAAAAGAGTGTGTAAAAGGAAAATCTCATTAGAAATTTAGTCAAAAAGATTGCATACTGACATGTTCCTATGAATTTTTGACAGCGTTCTTTTCCTAGGTCTGTCTGTGGGTAGATATAAATTAGCACTACCTTTATATTGGTATTCAATTACTTGGGTATATATTCAAACCTCTGTACTTACACATATATGCGTGTACACTAGGCCTCTAAAAAATATCAGAAATCTCAATGTATGCATGAGAAGAGGTGATGGTGATAACAATCAAATCCTATGATGGATGTGTGCTTTTATCACATGGTTGTGACAGAATTGGTTGTAGGGTTAAGACAAAGGAACCACTGCCTGGTAAGTCTCTCCTGCACCCCTAAACTATGTGCCAGGTAAGATATTGAAAGGCTCACAAACCTACTCACCCTGTGTGCCTGTGGTATGGGATCACAAAGCAGGGAAGAGTCAGGGATGCTGTTGTGAACAATGCAGTTGGGACCGTTAGTGGGTTTCTAAAGACAGCCTCATGTAACTTATGAAGATTTTCAGGGATTGTGTCCTTTTCTCTGACGTACCTTCTATCTCAAGCAATTGCTACTAACACTTTTAAGTGTATTCAGCCTCATTGCAGTCTGTGTTCTTGAATATTGCTTGTGATAGTGATTTATTTAGAACCTCAGGGAGAAAGAACAAACAAACTTCTATATTTTCTGTTTCATTCTGACATACTTCCTTTATACGACCAAAAAAATTCTGTCAGGAAAACAATACAAAATTAATGTTTTTTGCTGGGCATGAAATCTCATTTTAAAATGCTATGATTTTAATGCCTCTGTAGCGCTTTGTGTTCTTTGTTCTGTTGTTTCTATTCTGAAACTTCTTTCTTGCACTTTATTAAAGGGTAAAAAAGCACTACTAGAGCTTTGTAACTTAAGAGCTTTGTCTTATCAACAGAGAACAGAAGGAATATTTAGAACTTCCTAGTACCAGTCTTTAGAAATTTTTTGTGTCCCTCTCAGAAATGGTGCATATATATTATTTTTTTTTCCTTAACAGTTTTCCCATAAATTCTGTAATATTTTTATCTTTAGTTCATTCTGAAACTGTGTCATAATAAATCAATATATAATTTGAAAAAAAAGGACAAATCAAATTTTACTTACTCATCTGCATTTTCCAGGTTAAAATCCCAGCTAATGAAGTGGTAAGGAGGTTAAAATCTTGATTCACATTTTTTGGTGCTCAGATAGTAAATTCACTTAAGCATTTTCAGTGAGACATAGACTATAAAGACCTTGGTTCTTTTCTAGGAACAAATTCTCTCTGCTCTGAGCTATGTTTTCCTGGTATTCTTGAATTTTTAGTTATATTGTTGACTAAAAATGCAGACAAATGTTTTTCCACACAATAAAATTCACATTAAAATTGACTATTATGATTAAGCAAAGTGTCAAGATGATGTTAACATTAATAGAGAATCTTGGCATTTTGGAAAACTTATTGAAGGGTAATCCAAAATTTAATAATGTATAAGTTTTCTCTGAAGACAGCTTTTAATCGACAGGAACATATTCATAAGTAGATCTGATATTTTATCCAATGATTTTTCTACAGAAGCACTATAAAATGCAACATGATTAATATACTTTGATAGACATTCAGTTTTGACAAAAGATTGCAGGTAACCTGTAGGTTAATAACCTATAGGTTCAAGTAAAGTTATGGAAAGCATGTATCTGAGTTAAACAGAATTTAACCTTATCAGATTAATAGAGGAATGAAGGAAGAATGTACAGGCATTATGCAGAAGGAATCTAGTCAAAAGAGGAATTTTAATACTGAGTAGTTTCCATGTGTAGGGGAATGGGAAAAAATTAGAAAAATCAAAACAAACCAACAACAAATAAAGGTGTTGAGACAAATGTAAAAACTAAACAGATGTAACAAATAATAATACATATTCTTAAGAGCTGCACAAGATCACTAAAGTGAACTAATCAGAAAAGATTAAAAGAGAATTAAGGACAGGGAAAAAGACAACATAGTAAGAGGGAGAGGAAGAAAAGATTTTTTTAAAGGGAACGTCTATTTGGATGGACTGTGGATAACAAAGAAGACATAACACTAAGTCCTCCAGTCTTCAGGGTCTGTGTATTAGATACAGTCTTAAAGGCAGCACAATGTGCAACTAGTATGTCAATGCTAAAACATATTCTCCAACTAATATGTAAGATTAGCCACAAAATACCTACGACACTAAGTAGTTACTTGAAGAAATAAATTATATGTGGTATTTTCCTTAGAGAATTTTAATGTATAAGCTTACTCTTTTGAAATGTTTTTAAAGGAGCTTCATAAGTTCTATATTATTATCAAAATATTTTTTCAACCAAAATAAAAGTCACAGAAAAAAACCCAAAGCCATTTAGAAAGTAAATTAAAGAAAAAAATTATACCATTCAGGAAACTGATTAATAGCTTCATTTTTTCTGGTGGCTTAGGGGGTTTTCATTGGTTTCTCATTGGTTGGTTTGTTTGTTTCCAGCCCAGATTTAAATGTAGTTGGTTTCATTTTGTTAGCTGAAATTAGCTGAAATAACTTTTTTGCATCTTGATATTTCTTCTACTAAAGTATTCACAAAGAAAACCACTCACAGATCCATTTTCATTAAGACAGAAGAGTAATCATACCTGTTAATATACTAAAAGATTAAGCACTATCTATTTACAAATTCCTAATATTAACGATAATATAGAGGAGAGAAGAGTTTTCTGAAACTCTTTTTCAATTTTCACCACATAGTGTACAATCTATACAGGTCTTCTATGACATTATTTAGCACGATTATGTACTTGTATTTATTCCTTAAATAGATTTAATTTTATTATTTATGTTAGTGTGTCCTGTTTTTTTTTTCTAATATTTCTAACTTGATTTTTTTTCCTGTTCAGATGGTACTCCAAAAACTTTATTTGCATCTCATTCCACTAATTTCTTTCCCTCCCCTAAACATAATTGATTTTCTGTGATTTGTACCACATCTTACTAAAGAAAAACTTAATGTGCAAATAACTTCATTTTTGAAACCTTCATGTATTTCTCTCTTTTTTCACAAATGCTGAAATGACCTCTGTGATTGTACCTTTATGTATACCTACATCTTAGAAATATTTTTCTTTGTAGTAGCTGGTTTTCCTGGGTATATATGATTCAAAAAACTGAATGAATCTACTGCCAACATAATTTGGTCATGGTTAATGATGTGTACTTGTATTCTGGTTTTAATTAATTGAATTAGCATAATGCCTTTTGTCGCACTTCACAGATGCTTCCTCTTACTAAATAACCCATTTTACCAGCTCTAACATCCAGTATATTTGGTCTTGGACTGCAGCAAAAATATATACATCAGCATAACTGAGGTTGATTAAAAAATATTTACTGATGTAAATCATGCTTTCTTTCATCCTTTAAGAGTCAGGTCAGGTTGATTCAAAAATCTTTTTTTTTTTTTTACTGTATTTGACTGATGCCAGATACTCAGTAACAAAAAATAATAGAAAAGTTAGGAAATACATGTCTTCTGGCAGAAAATAACCTGAGCAGTGTATTGTCTGTCATGCTATGGGAAATGCTATGAAAAGTAGAAGGCTTAAATTTCAACCATAGTGGACAACTGGTGCAAACCGGCTAGAGAAGTAATCGGAAAAGTCTCTGGGGTACCTCTAACCATAAACGCTAACAAAGTGATTCATGAGTATACATTTTGGCAGAACTGGGTTTTTAATTGGATACTATCTAAATTTTAATTAAATTATTGCTCTAAATAAGGTCACTTTTTTAGTGGACTATGTGGAAGTTTCATAGTGAATTCTGCTCAAAATACAAAAGAAAAAAAAAAAGTATTTTAAGAGGCTTTTGTATATATGGTAGTTTATTATTGCTTTAAATCTCCTAATAATCTATCACCTAATGTATAAAAATCATGTGAATTATATTGCCCTATGTAAAAGCTTTTCAATAAGAAATTATTGCTGATTACAATGGGTGCTGGAGAAGCACAAGGAGCACCTGCCATGGTAGCAGCAAACAGCAGCAGGGGCAGGGGAAAGGAAGGATGCACATAGACAAAGAAAGTCTTTTCTCAGCAAGTGTGCTCTCCAAGCAACTGACCCTTCAACCCATGGATTGGATGTTACAGCAAGGGGCAGAGCCTACACCCACCTATGTGTGAGATTTAAACAGGCTAAAAAAATCAGCCCAGCTGATTGAAATGGAGAAAAGCATACATATTTCCCAGCAGGCAGGCACACAACATCATGGTGATCACCAACAAAAAGTAATGTACTCTGCTTTTCCTAGGCCTCTAGCACCTTGTGGAAACAATGCAGCCTAATGCAGCAGCTCTAGTTCAAGCATGTGACCACCCAAGTTGCCAGCTGTGATATGTGTGAATGGGTATTTCTAGAGGCGGAAAGTGATTACGAGCATGCCTGTGAGAGGTGCAATCAGACTGATGAACTGCTCTGCTTAGTGGCTGAGCTGCAGGAGGAGGTGGGCAAACTGAGGAGTATTCTAAAGTCTGAGAAGGATATTGACCAACAAAGCTGTATTCTGCCATCTCTGATCCGTGCAAGTCAACTCAGTGTGGTCACTAAGGAGGGCAAGTCAAGGATCTGTTTTGTGCCAGGAGGAAGGCAGCATCGCTAGGGATAAGGAGGGGTAGGAGAAGTTTGCAGCACAGAGTTACAAAAAATACCCTTCTTGCCCTCTAAGGTACCCTTACAAAATAGGTATGGTATATGAAGCTCATAATGAGATAGAGAAGGAACATGCACACACAGTCTTGCCAAGGTTAGAGAAGCCAACCCCTCACAGCAAAACCTGCATTAAGACAAGCATCAAGGGGAAACAATGGAGAGTTATGGTCATTGATAATTCCCTCCTGTAAGGAACAGAAGCATCCATTTGCAGATTGGACTCACTTTTCATGGAATTTTGCTGCCTTTCCTGAATCCAAATTAGGGATGACACCACTAGACTGAAGAGTACAACCTGCAGACTACAATGCATTCCTGCTCTTTCACATGGGTACTAATGATGTCACAACAAAAAGGTTTGAGATCAATCTAAAGAGATTTCAGAGCCCTGGGAAGAATGCTATAAGTAGAGTTTTGGAAGAAACAGGCCTGATATTAATACTTGGCTTCAGGAATTTTGCCTCTGTCAAGATCTTGGTTTTTTAAGCCGTGGAAGAGCCTTTGAGGCACAAGGTATGCTGGAGTCTGACAGGATCAACCTGTCCTGGTGGGAAAAATACATCTTTGGGTATAAGCTGGCAGGACTGATTGAGAGAGATTTAAACTAGAACCAATGGGGAAAGGGGATACCAACATGATTGCAGCTAGTAAGCCAACAGTTGGCATGACATTGCCTGTAGAAAAAGGGAGGGCAGTGGATGATTTTTTTTCTGGATTTTAGTAAGGCTTTTGATACTATCCCTCATCGCATGCTTCTGAACAAGCTGTCCAACTTTGGGATTCTTCTGGGTGAAGAGCTGGCTGAAGGGCTCAAAGTGCTGTAGTGAATGGGGCTACATCTAGCTGGGTGATCAATCACCAGTCGTGTTCCTCAGGATTTATGTCTAGGGCCAGTTCTTTTCAATATATTTGTCAATGATCTGGATGCAAGAGTTGAATGCACATTTAGCAAGTTTGCTGATGATACCAGGCATGGGGATGTTGCTGACACTTTCAAAGGAAAAGGTGCCTTGCAGGGGGACTAGATAGATTGGAGCATTAGGCAATGATTAATGGGATAAAATTTAACAAGTGCAAATGCCAGTTCTGCACCTAGGACAAAGTGGTACCAGGCAGAAGTATTAACTGGGGGACAAGTGGCCTGAGAGCAGCCCAGCAGAAAGGGATCGGGAAGGAATGGTTGACAACAGGCTCAGTATGAGTCTACAATGTGCCCTGGCAGCCAAGAGGGCAAAACACATCCTGGAATACATCAAAAAAAGTATCACCAACCTGTAACAAAAGGTGATTATTCAGTATTGGTGCAGATTCACTTTAAGTACTTTGTGTACTTCTAGACCCCACAATTTAGGAAGGATGTGAAGGTCCTCAAAGGCATCTAGAGGAGGGCTGGAAGGGCTAGAAGGATGTTGTATGAGGAAAACTTAAGGACTTTAGCATTGTCTAGTTTGGAGAAAAGGAGGCTGAGGGGCAACCTCATTGCTCTCTATGGCTTCCTGAGGAGGGGAAATGGAGAGGGAGGTGCTGATCTCTTCTCCCTGATATCCAGTGCTAAGACATGCAGGAATGATTTAAAGCTGTGCCAGGGGAGGTTCAGGCTTGACATTATAAAACATTCTGAGAAGGTGGTCAAACACTGGAACGGGCTTCTTAGAGAGGTGGACGATGCCCCAAGACTGTCAGTGTTTAAGAGTTATTTGGACAATACCTTTAATAACATGTTTTAACTTTTGGTCAGCTGTGAATTGATCAGGCAGTTGGACTAGATGATTGCTGAAGGTCTTTTCCCTTCCCTCCCCTCCCCTCCCCTCCCTTCCCCTATCATTCCTAGAATGATTTTAGCCCTGGCTAATTTAGTGTCCTCAGTAATTCCCAGGTACAACTGAACATTTAGCACAGACCAAAAGCAAGCAGCCTGAATACAGGTATTCAGGGGATAACACATGTAACTGTACAGTTATGGCTAAGCTACTCTTTGGTATGACTAAGATACCCTTTGGTATCTGAGTCAGAGGAATGTCCATAGTACAGTTTAGCTTATTAGTATAAAAGTAAATCAGAATTTCACATAGAGAGTATCTGAGGAGAGCATCAATCAAATCTGCTCATACAAACAAAGAGTGATGAAAGAAATAAAATGCCCTAAAGTGTGCTACATAACCCCTTGAAGAGGTGGAGTAGAGCCCACTTTTTCATTCATGCTTTCTCTTTCTTCCATGTTATTAAATTTCAGCATTATGGAGTTGAAGCATTGTTTGGGTGACAGCTTGATAGCTCTGATGTCTCTATTTTTAACCTTGTTATGCAAGTCATACATTTAATAAAATCAGTCTTTACTATTCCTTTATGTTTTGCAATGCTGTGCTGGGCCCTCTTTGAACTAGAAAATAAAACTGGAACTGCTTTCAATTAGCTCTTTCTGGCTGTTGTTTCAGCTTTGCAGTTATGATATGCCTCCAGAGTTTGTAGTCACCTATCATTAGACATCATTTCCAAGGACAAAAAAGCAGCTCTCTTTGTTTGTTTGTTTGTTTGTTTTTCCCAACAGGTGTTTCATTACACAATTTTTTATTCCTGTGTGCAGCAACCATGACAAGTAGATCAGCTTCTGGGAACAGAAGAGACATAATGCATTTTAAGGAATGCTATGGACAGAAACATAAAAGAAGAGTGGAAAAGAGGCTGACAAAATTACCAAGAGTAAGAGCAGTCATTTATATTTGCAAAACTAGGGATGAGGGAAATACAAATAGGACTCAGTAAGGATTTGGCTTTATGCTATTCCAAGATATTTTACTCTTGTGCCTAAGAAAGATTTAGGTATGCATTAAATTTTTGACAGTGTTACCCACAGTACATGATACTCAACATTTTAAATTAAACTACAAACTTATTTCTACTGTGCAAAATAATCTTTTTAGATATTGTATTTTATTTTTCTTCTTACTTCCTGTGCCACTCTTCCTTACTTGGCATATTTTATTTTTGTATATTATATACTCATAATGCTCCAAATCAGAGTTAAAAAAAATATTTAGACTAAATACCTTATTAGAATATAAAGCATCTTTTTTATTTTCTAAGTAAAAAGTTGAATATGGTGATAAATACTGCATATCTTTAAAACACTATTCCATGTTATCCCTCCCATTTTAGGGCAGCTGAGTTTTGTTTTTCTTCAGAACTTTTATTAAGATGATTAAATATTATCTATATAATAATCAGAATTCGTTCAAACGGGTAAGTCTTCTCTTCTAGGGTACAAAAGATATGTCAAGTTTTCTTTCATCAAATGGAGCCCTAAATGTGTTTCCTGGATTAGAGGTAAAATAACAAATTGGAATAAAATTTTCTTCTTTTTGAAGTGTCATATTATCTTTCTAACAGATAATATTCAGAATAACAAAGAAATACTAAAGTAATGTTGTGAAAAATATTTGAAAATCAAGCCCACACTATTTCTGACTTCACAGAGTTTTTGTTTCATGTATTTCATATTAACATTCTCTTAGCAAGTCTTTAAAGTTGGGAAGAACTTGAACTGTCTTGACAGCATCCTGAAACACTCATAGAAGCTTGTGGTGATATGCACTGAGCTCAAAACTGGGAATCAGCTATAGTTAATAAATTAAATTACTGAAGTAAAAGGACCTCACTGATCATCCAGGTCCAAATAATGAACTCATTGTGGCATAGTGGACTACAGTTTTATATATATTCATTTAGATAAAAGGAAGTGATTTTTTTTCCCCCTTACACCTTCAATTTTATTTTCTACAGTAGCCTGATAGAAAGGTTATGATAATGCGACTCTGCTATTTTGTCTCATGAGATGATACTTTAGAGCTATTTATACATTTAAAAAACAAAACAAAGCACCAAAAAAATAACCAAACACAAACCCCCACAAACTCCTGATCAGGGTGATAGTAGGCTGCTGTCTGCCTTTACTGCTCCTCCACGACTCAAAAAATAACATGAAAAAAGTAGTGGAATATAAATCCACTGAAAATGATGGAACTACAGAAGCCATGGAGAAGCAGGCCTTTGTTGCTTACATTAAGAAACTCACATTGCAATATGACAAGGTATTTTTCAGAAAGGTTCCGCATCTTTACTTAACAGAGCTTTAGAAGTCTAGTACAGTTCCTTTTCTTTCCCACTTGTGGCCCATCTGTTTCAAGTTCAAGTCAGAACAGCTAAATGGTGAGGAGAGGACAGAGTTGCAAAGGCAAGGCGTGATTTTGAAAAGGAATCTATGATCAGTCATGATAAAAACAGCAGAGTTCAAGTATGGAGCAAAGGCCCTGAGACTTGACATAGAGAGGTCATTGTAGGCCTTGATGTTAGCATATCGTTGGTGCACAATAAAAGTCAAATTGGAGAGGATCTATGTTGGATGGAGAGGAAAGGAACTTGAGGCAATTGCTATAATCTATGAGTTCAAGGAGTTCACCGATGAAGGGAAGAAGTGGTACAGAAAAGAAAGGGGGAATGAAGGGTTGACTTTCAGAATCTGCTGGATATTACAGTATGCTTATATTGTTAGGCAAAGAAACAGGAGAAAGGACAGCAGGGCTTGAGAAGTCATAGTGTTGAAGTGGGAAGAAATGGAGTCACAGGCAGGGGCAAGGGCCAAAAGATGGAAGGAGGATTTAAGTGGAGAGGTCACTTTGGATCTTGTAGAACTTTACTAGAAACTACAGAGATAATATAGATAAAAGGGGGAAAAAAATCTTTTATATGCCATAACATTAACTGTCCCATCTCCTCATTTGGGCTTTATGCTAGCAAAGATTAAATATCAAAAAGAATGACATTTTGATTCACATCCAGTAAATAGCCCAACTATGTAAATGCTATAGCTCAACAAAAAATAAGTTAAATCTTATGGAGGAAAAAATAAAAAAAAAAAAAAAAAAAAGTTTTTTTCTTCCTTTTATACTACCCTATAATTAAACAAAGCACAACTGTCCTTTCTGTAGTATTTCAGCACATCCATTTATGTTGAGAGAGGGAAGTGTAGAAAAAAGGAAAAACAAAGAACAAAAAGGCCATAAAATCTCCCTCCCAACAGAAGAAAGTGGTTAATGATGTTGCAAATGCTTTGATCTGGCTTTCAGCTGTCAAAAGTGGGTGACTTTTCAAATATTTCTACATTTACATATAAGCTTATTTCTCTGAGGTAAATTCTAATAAATAACGTATTCCACTAATTCCTGTCAGAAGGTACTACCAATCAGGAAACATAATGGTTATACCCAGACCATATAATAAATTAAGTATAGAGCAAATATTGATGCTGAAGAGTGTTAGCTTTGAGAATAGTCCCAAATAATTCCATATATTCAAGTAAGGGTTCTTTTTTCATTCAAAACAGCACAGCTCTTCTCATGCTAAATAGTGTGATGAAACCCCTAGAGTCTGTGAAGTACATGAAAGCTCACAGAATTTGAAATAGCGTATACCCCACTGTGACACAAATCTATATTACAGGAAGTTTGTAAGAAATTAAATTTCTTTTTAGCACAGTGTGTACAATTATAATGATAATGAATTTTATGATACCCAACAGAAAGTATTTTTGAAGTCTTTACTGCTTTCTATTCCCCTCTAGAGTGCAGTTTGTTGTAAACTCAACATTTTTGTAAATTATTTGACAGAAATAAATTCCCCAGTAGATACTAAATTGTTTCATATAAATCTGAAAGTTTTGCATTAAACTGGAAGTGGGAAGAAATTAAATTCAAATGATACAGATTCATGTTAACTCATACTTTAATAGACGGTGGTATAGATTTTTTTTTGCATCCACAGTGATTACATGTTGTGTTAAAACAGTTGTGTTATCTACCTAATTTGTCTATCCTATGGACATCTTGATGCAGCAATTCTGATATATAATGATCCCGATTCACACAATAAATAAATACTTTTACTATTTTCTCACTTAAGCAGCAATACCAGTGCTCATATTAGCTCTCCATTTATTATGCCTGTGGCACAAAATGATTAAATGCTACATTTTACAATATTGAAGATGACAAACTGCTGCCCTGAAGGAAGTATTGTTTAAATAACACATTGTGTAAAGAATGGAGGTATTTTATGTGTGACTAAAAAGAAGTGCAATGAATACATTTGGTTTGGCAGTAATTGTGAGGTTATACATGTATTTTCTTAATTTTTTAAGTAAATGTAATTCAATTGTTGCTGTCAGATTCTTCCTCCATAATTTTCTTTACATTTGAGCTTGAGCACGGGAGTAGATAGACTTGGGATCAGTGCTAGATTGTAAACCTGAGGGTACTAGAGCTCTTTTGATGAACTCTATGCCTTGACAATTAAGATCAAATTCTTCAAAAAGGGAGAATGCCAATTCATTCATGTCAGATCCTTAGAGAAGTCAGAACAAATGAAGAAAAAAACTAATTCTACCCTCCATACTTGCTCTGAGGGAAATAGAAAATTGTTAGGACCTTATTTTCAAAATACTGGGGCTAATTGCTTCAGCTTTATACATTCAAAAGCAGGTTTCAAACATAACCAAAATTAAGATTGATGAAACTTAATTAAACATTGAAAATATGACTGTTAATATCCCTATATCTGCTCTTCCCTGGGCATACTGAGCTTCCCTAGGTGTGCTAGGTATAACGGAATCCAAGGTGTTGCATTGAGAAATAGTATGCATAGTTATCTGTTACACAGCTCAAATGAAAGTTAAACCAATAGAAACTTGCGTTTTTGGAAACTGATGAATAAGGAACATGCAGGAACCTTTCAGTCTCACAAGTGCTGTTTTAAAGGTTCAAGCAACTCATTCAGGAATCCTACAATTGCAATAAAGACTTTTTTTTTGGCAACCTACTGATTCCTCTTTTAGTGGCTCTCGTGGTCTGGGTTTCACTGGCCACTAAAAGGAACAATAGATGCTCCCTAACTTCTCTCAGAAATGAAAGAAGGGGAGAGAGATATATGAGTTGAAGAGAAACTAAACTAATGAAATATTAATAATAAAATAATAATGAGAGAAAGATAATAGATATACAAAAACAGTATCAAGCTACCACGATGACCACCCCATCACTGACAGACACTGGGAAAGTCCCAGAGTGGACTCAGCAATGGACTGGAACTAGCTTCTGGATCTGGATTCTGCAGTGCACGGATTGGGATCAAAGGCAGATGAACAGAGTTGTCCTCTAACACCAGCTATTAAAGAAAAAGGTTGACCCCTACGGTCCTTCAGCTTTTGTACTCAGCATGAGACAAATGGGATGGAACACCCTGTTAGTCAACTATGGGTCACTTGTCCTGTCCACTCTTTCCCACAGGTGTGACCCTTTTACAGCCTTCCACCTCTGACCCTCCAACTTGGTACATAAAGTTAGCTGACCTTGGTTGTTATAGTAATAAGCATAAGCAGAAGAGTCAGCATTCTATTCCTTGGAATTAGCTATACAGATCAGATATTGTCTGCCACAAATACACACTGTCTGAAAAATATGCTGTTAATTTCAGAGAGTTAGTTAGAAGAGGGTTAACTGAAAAGTCAATTACTGAACAGAATTCTGATTCTGTTCTAGCCCAAACCAGGACAATCATGTAGCTGCTTTTGCAGAAAACCTAGTGAGAGTCCAAAACCAGTGAAACATTCTGCATGCTTAAAGGTATAATATTTAATGTTACTTCATGATTACATACTTATATTTCAAATTCATCAAAATTGATAAATATTTTTTTACTTTAATTGAAAGATCTGCTAATGGACTTGGATCCTTTTCAGACACTGTTAAACAAAAAGACATTCTACTTTTACGTTAATAATTGGCAATACCAAATAAAGCTTCAAAAGAATCAATGTATTTGAGAAATTTTTACTCTGCAAACTAAATACTGATGATAACTTGTGAAATAACTGCCAACTGCGAATTGTCCTCCTGAACAGTCCCAAGCAATAAAGCCAAATTATGTTTGTACTTGATCGGATAAAAGGGGAGAGGAGTAGCACTCTCTACACATAACTTTTTAAATTGCTGTAATGACATTAATGCATGTTTCTTCATGGCTTATCCATGTGTAGGGAAAGCAAAACTCCATGATTTTGCTGTTACAAATGATATTTTTTGTATGGAGGTCAAGAGAAATAATTACTGGTATCTGTATCTAAGTATGTCTAAGACAAAAGAAATCCATTATCTAACATACAGGAGAATATTAGTTTTCAAGTCAAGAAACAGGTAATTTAAGCATAATAAAAAACCCAAAGGTTGCTCTCCTGTACAATGTATCAGCAGAATTTTTGAACACTGGCAGCAGCATATGTATTTCTCAAATGTATGGGTTATTAACATGTGACAAATGAGCCTTGATAGATGAGACTAGGATGATGACATTGTTAGAAGTCTGGGTTTTGTTGGTGTAATGAACAGTGACATGGAATAATAACATAGGTACTGAAAGTTATGTTATGACATAAATTTTTGCCTTTTATATCTAGTCTTAACTCCCCATCAGCTTCTGAATCTGAACTGCAAAATCAAATTCACTAGAACTGTGAAAGTAATATTTTTAGAGTGCCACACTTTGTCAATTTTTAATTGAGAAGGAAATAAAGTAAAAATAAAAGACTTCTCCCAAGTCCATCATAATATGCACTAAAATTAAAACAAAGAGCTGCTTTGCAACACATGAGAAGATACTCCTGGTGAAGGAGATATTTGTAAACTTATGCATTGATTTAAACTTATATTAACTTTTTAAAGGTATATCTTACTATCTTGTCAACTTATCAAAGCCAACTTGTTGAGGGTATACAAATAATAGGATTTGAAAAATACCTAGATTTCTTCACTCAAGAAGAAGGAACCCATGTATTCTAAATATTGTGGGATTATTGTCTTTTCTTTCCAGACCATTTCAGTAATCTTCTTAACATTATGGCTTCCTGAACAACTGAATTATCAGAATTCTGAGGGATAACAATTGGGGACAACAAAGATAAATGAAGTATATCCCAACAGGGAAATCACTGCATTGAAATAAAAATATCCTAACACAAAGGACATTCTATAGTATGAAGAGGCACATTGAGCAGCTCAAGAAAATTTGTCAAAGATATCTGTATAATAAGTGATAATTAATTATAATCTCAGATATAACAAAACATGATGTCTAATGTATTTCATTTCAGAAAAAATATTTTTGTATATTTCTTAAAGATAAACAGAAGAATTTTTACATTGTTAGCTAAAAGAAAGGGAGCAACAGAAAGACCAAGGGGCTAGAACAGACATGACATCAAAAAGTTCTAAACTTAACAGGCTTTTTGACTATTTTTGTTCTATTTGATTATTCTTTCCTCACTTAATAATGTAAATAAAATCTTTTCCCTTATTTGCCTCCTTTCCCTTTTGATTTCCCTTTCCATTTCCCCTCATTATTGAAACTTTATTTAACACAAACAAAATGAAATTTATTGGCTGCCAGGTTATCACACGCTTCTAGTCTTTCCTTTGTTCTCCTTAATTTTCTATCACTTCATTTTCTATTTCTTATTTCTACTCTTCATGGTGATTCTGAATTTATGTAGTTTATGTTTTGCTTGCCATTTTCTCAACTTAATGAAATGATGGAATAGAGTGAATCTACCTTTTTCAGTATACAATGCAGATTAGACTATGAAAGATATGATATGATTAATGTATGATGGAGCACAGCTGGTCAGTAATACTCAGACTGGATACTAGGGAATCTGCAGACATCCTTTGTGACATAATAATAAATGAGAATTTTAGCCTATCACTTGCAGTACACAGCTCACCTGTATATTCAAATCACTACATGGCTTGATGAAAATTACATTTCTAGATGGTTGCTTACATTTCCATCATTAGAATGTTTCTGAATTTCCTTCAGAATATTTAGTTCAGTGGAAGGAGGGGGTTACTGAAGACAATCTTCATGAAAGATTAAGCAATCAATTGCTTTATTCATTGGAATTTCAAATGTCTTCTCTGGACCCAAAAGAACACACAACCTATTACTGACACTTGTAGTTTTACTACAGGAACAGAAGCCAGATGGTTGTAACTTGAAAAAGAAAGCAGGGTTATAGCTAACCTCAAGAAGAATATTAGTCAAAATACCATCCACTTGGAAAGAAAAAAAAAAAAAAAAGACAAAAATCCTACTGCAAGCTACAGTTATGATAGTAAATTCTTTCATTATATTCAGCCTCAGCTAAGCCCTGTGATTGAGAAAGGATGGTGTCTCATCTGAGATGGCTCAGAGGAGAAAAAACAGCATGATCAGGAAGGCTAGAAAACACGAGGGAATATGACCCACAAGGCAAAGTTGAAGACATTCATGTTGATAACTTCAGAGCAGTGGTTTTAAACATCATATCTGCAGATCAAGGAGAGAGGTTTTGCTCAGCACTTGAATATAGAAGACAGAAAGAAGGCTAGTTTTCATAGACTTACATTAGTTGTATAAAAAACTTCATTTTAATTAGAAAGTGTTATTGATCTACCAATTGAAAATATTTGAAACTTTTTGGCTTTTGGCAGCAAAAAGTTTTACATAAGTTTGCTTATCCCCATAATATCTGCGGTAGGGGTCTACTTTTTCAATTGACATGGTGATACTAAGAGTACTAAATCTGACTTTAGCAAGCCTATGTCTTAAAACAATTTTTGGGTCCCATTCTTTCTGGCTTCCAGCAAAATTTAGAACATTATAAAAAAAAAAAAAAACCCAAAAAAAAAACCCAAACCAAAACCAACTTCTGAAATAGAAGTTTTTTGTACTTCAGAAAACATCTGCAATATGTGCTCTTTCATTGACATTTGTCTTTTAGTCAGTTGTCCTGGTTTGGAGTAAAACAGAACCAATTATCTGTTCAGTAATTTACTTTTCAGCTACACCTCTTTCTAACTCTATGAAATTAACAGCATGTTTTTCATCCAGTATCCACTTCTAGCAGATAAGGTTTGATATTCATAGTGAATACCAAGGAATGACATGTAGAGAGGCTCTTGCTTATGCTTATTACTATAACAACCAAGGTCAGCTAACTTTATATATGAAGTTGGAGGGTCAGAAGTGGAAGGCTGTAAAAGGGTCACACCTGTGGGAAAGAGTGGACAGGACAGGTGACCCAAAGCTGACCAACAGGGTATTCCATCCCATTTATCTCATGCTGATACAAAAGCTGAGGGACCAGAGGGGTCAACCTTTTTCTTCAATGGCTGTTATTGGAGGACAACTCTGTTCATCTGCCTTTGATCCCAATCCGTGCACTGCAGAATCCAGATCCAGAAGCTAGTTCCAGTCCATTGCTGAGTCCACTCTGGGACTTTCCCAGTGTCTGTCAGTGATGGGGTGGTCATCGTGGTAGCTTGATACTGGTTATGTATATATTGTATGTAGTTCACCATTTTCTAACTAATATTACTATCTTTTTTCTATTATCAATATTTCATTAAAGTAGTTTAGTTCCTTTTCAGCTTATAAATCTTTCTCTCTCTCTCTCTTATTCTCTCTCTCTAAGGGAGAGCTGTTAAAGAGCATCATTTGTTCCTTTTAGTGGCCAGCCCAGCCCAAGCCACAACAATGATCCTTAATTTCATTTCCATTTGTAAGCTTTTTAATAAACTTTTATAACATTCCAAATGCAATCTTTGTAGACAGCTAAAACTTTTCAAAGGAAAAAATGGAGGGATTTTAGAAATATTAAACAATTATATTTTCCTTAATTTCATTTATAAATGTCAGGACCATCATTCTTTTCACATCCCTAAATTTGTAAGACCACTCATGAAACATTTACTCTATTTTTTGTTCCCAAGGTTTATTTGGCATATAGTTCAGTATTTTCTCTGAGCTACATTGAGATATCTAAAGTGATGGATCTTTCAGCATCTCCTCAGTTGTGATGTGCAACTGTGAGCTGTCTGACTGTTGCCTTTTACTTTCTACCTTTTTTCATATTACTGAACCTGTGTTTGTGTGCTAAGTCACGATTCAGTACAGAAATTTCTCAGTTTATTTATATGGATTATTTTAATTGTACTGACCTGAAAATATATCCTATCCCCAAGAGAATTGACTGTTTTAAATAAACATAAATAAACATACATCACTTCCTGAAGAAGCCAGTTATAAAATACTAGTCCACAGGGATGTTTTTTCATAGTTACCACTACTAAGATGCAGTTTAATAGCTTTGCAGACATGTAATGATTGTAATATAATACATTCAAATTTTCTAGACACCTTTTTTTTTCACTTTCTGTTGTATACCACAACTGTTCCTAAGAAAGGTATATCCTAACAACTTTTATAGGACATTTGAAAAAATAATTGCCTCTTACAGATAAAAAACATACCCCATACTTTACTTTGAAACTTTGTCTCAAATAATAGTTGAACATAACTTATTTTGCCTATTATCACTGTACTGACTCCTTGTTTGGAGTACATAGTTATGGAATTAATTAGTAGTTGAAATGGCAGGTTCATAGATCTAAGAGGAAACTGAAGTGAACATAAAGTTGAAAGTTCACTCCAAAGCCATAGTGTAGAGTTAGTACTTAGGGTTTTCACCTTTTATTAAAAAAAAACCAAACACCCAGTAATTTGCACAATGTGCTTAGGTTTGGGAAGAAAGAATAGGTAATGGAACAACTACTAAAATAATTAATTTATCATAAAACTTCTGATTTTTAGGAAAAAAAGAAACAAAATGAAAGAATATCCCTAAAAACACCCCACTGCCTTAGCTTCTTCAGGCATTAGGCATTAAAATGATATTCCATGTTTCTGTAACAGACATCTTCAAGTGCATTATTTTTATAGTGAAATCTAATGAAGTAAATATAACTGAAATTAATCCCAGACACTATCAGCTAATCTTGAAGTATTTGGGGAATCTTGTAGTAAATGCACACAAAGCAGAGAGAAAATATATTTGGCCTGAAGACTTATCTTGATCTATAAATACAGTAGACTGCTTTCTTTCATTACACAACATAGAGAAATTAAAAGTGAACCACAGTGTGCTACACTCTGAACCAAATTTTTATTAGTCTTTTTAGTCAATACAATCTTAATATCAAAAATAAGCAATATTTTTAATATCAGCTTTGGAATGTTCAGAATTTCTTTACATTTTTGGTTTCCTATTAATTTCCATACATCTGTTTATTCTCTTCTTTATACTAACAATTCAGTAGCAAGGAAGACTTCTTTTAAAAGTATTTGTTTTGAATAATAAATTGTACTGACTTTTCTAATCCATAAAAAAACAAAAAAACTGCAACCCAACCCAAACCAAACAAACAAGCAAACAAAACAAAACAAAACAAAATATTAACTAAGAGTAAATTGACACTTTCTGCTCAACTCTTGGATTGTTTGTTTCTAGTTTCTGCTTTATACCAGTCTCTCACCACTGTCATGAGTCTTAAAGAAATAGTGATGCTACTAGCATTGAGTCCCATTGATTACCCATCTACCTATGTAACTATATTCCAGCAAAGGTCTTAGGAACAGGTGGTGCATGAGAAATGTAAAAAGTGGACTTNCATTCCAAATGCAATCTTTGTAGACAGCTAAAACTTTTCAAAGGAAAAAATGGAGGGATTTTAGAAATATTAAACAATTATATTTTCCTTAATTTCATTTATAAATGTCAGGACCATCATTCTTTTCACATCCCTAAATTTGTAAGACCACTCATGAAACATTTACTCTATTTTTTGTTCCCAAGGTTTATTTGGCATATAGTTCAGTATTTTCTCTGAGCTACATTGAGATATCTAAAGTGATGGATCTTTCAGCATCTCCTCAGTTGTGATGTGCAACTGTGAGCTGTCTGACTGTTGCCTTTTACTTTCTACCTTTTTTCATATTACTGAACCTGTGTTTGTGTGCTAAGTCACGATTCAGTACAGAAATTTCTCAGTTTATTTATATGGATTATTTTAATTGTACTGACCTGAAAATATATCCTATCCCCAAGAGAATTGACTGTTTTAAATAAACATAAATAAACATACATCACTTCCTGAAGAAGCCAGTTATAAAATACTAGTCCACAGGGATGTTTTTTCATAGTTACCACTACTAAGATGCAGTTTAATAGCTTTGCAGACATGTAATGATTGTAATATAATACATTCAAATTTTCTAGACACCTTTTTTTTTCACTTTCTGTTGTATACCACAACTGTTCCTAAGAAAGGTATATCCTAACAACTTTTATAGGACATTTGAAAAAATAATTGCCTCTTACAGATAAAAAACATACCCCATACTTTACTTTGAAACTTTGTCTCAAATAATAGTTGAACATAACTTATTTTGCCTATTATCACTGTACTGACTCCTTGTTTGGAGTACATAGTTATGGAATTAATTAGTAGTTGAAATGGCAGGTTCATAGATCTAAGAGGAAACTGAAGTGAACATAAAGTTGAAAGTTCACTCCAAAGCCATAGTGTAGAGTTAGTACTTAGGGTTTTCACCTTTTATTAAAAAAAAACCAAACACCCAGTAATTTGCACAATGTGCTTAGGTTTGGGAAGAAAGAATAGGTAATGGAACAACTACTAAAATAATTAATTTATCATAAAACTTCTGATTTTTAGGAAAAAAAGAAACAAAATGAAAGAATATCCCTAAAAACACCCCACTGCCTTAGCTTCTTCAGGCATTAGGCATTAAAATGATATTCCATGTTTCTGTAACAGACATCTTCAAGTGCATTATTTTTATAGTGAAATCTAATGAAGTAAATATAACTGAAATTAATCCCAGACACTATCAGCTAATCTTGAAGTATTTGGGGAATCTTGTAGTAAATGCACACAAAGCAGAGAGAAAATATATTTGGCCTGAAGACTTATCTTGATCTATAAATACAGTAGACTGCTTTCTTTCATTACACAACATAGAGAAATTAAAAGTGAACCACAGTGTGCTACACTCTGAACCAAATTTTTATTAGTCTTTTTAGTCAATACAATCTTAATATCAAAAATAAGCAATATTTTTAATATCAGCTTTGGAATGTTCAGAATTTCTTTACATTTTTGGTTTCCTATTAATTTCCATACATCTGTTTATTCTCTTCTTTATACTAACAATTCAGTAGCAAGGAAGACTTCTTTTAAAAGTATTTGTTTTGAATAATAAATTGTACTGACTTTTCTAATCCATAAAAAAACAAAAAAACTGCAACCCAACCCAAACCAAACAAACAAGCAAACAAAACAAAACAAAACAAAATATTAACTAAGAGTAAATTGACACTTTCTGCTCAACTCTTGGATTGTTTGTTTCTAGTTTCTGCTTTATACCAGTCTCTCACCACTGTCATGAGTCTTAAAGAAATAGTGATGCTACTAGCATTGAGTCCCATTGAACTTACCCATCTACCTATGTAACTATTCCAGCAAAGGTCTTAGGAACAGGTGGTGCATGAGAAATGTAAAAAGTGGACTTTGAAGTGTAGAAGTATAGGCAGGGGGAGTCTGAAGAAGCTGATGAGCTAAAAGGGGAGATAGTAGTGGTAACCAAAGGAAAGCTCAGTCAAATTATCTCCAAATTGTTGGTTAGACTGTCTGGGGGATGAAGAATTGATTGGATGGGGTCATACAGAGTGTAGTGGTCAATGGCTCAATGTTCAGATGGAGATTAGTGATGAGTAGTGTCCCTCAGGAATTTGTATTGGGAACAGTACTGTTTAATATCTTCATCAATGGCATATATAGTGGGATTGAGTACACCCTAAGCAAGTTTGCTGACATCAAGATAAGTGGTGTGGTTTACACACCTTAGAGATTGGATGCTATCCAGAGGGACCTGGAAAAGCTCAAGAAGTGTCCCCATGTGAACTCCATGAAGCTCAACAAGGCCAAGCGCAAGTCCTGTAACTGGGTCAAGGCAACCCCAGGTATTAATACAGGCTGGGGGATGGAAAGATTGAAAGCAGTTCTG
>VZRU01005721.1:715582-749799 GCA_013398155.1 Pedionomus torquatus | reverse complement strand
TCGCCCTCTCTCCCCGCCGTCCGCTGGGGGCCGCGGCCTCACCGCGGGGCCGTCCGCTCCCCTGTGCGGGTCGCCCTCGGGGCCGGGTGGGGTCCCCTCCTCGGCAGCTCTCCGGGCTCCGGGTGGGGGGACCGAGGGGACCCACCCCGTTTCTCCGGCCCTTCCAGCCTGGAAACCCGCCGGTGCTCCCGTACCGGGGCCGTCCTGTCCCGGGCTGTTTGGGGCTCCCCCGGGACTGAGGCCGATTTACCGGCCCGGCGGCTGCTCTCCGCGCCGGGGCCTGCCTCTGTCGGTTGTTGCTTGTTGTTTCCAGATGGACCCTAAATCGCGGCGTTTCGCAGCTCCCAGGCATCTCTGTTTGGTTTACGTTCCGTACCCTCGGCGTTTTGCTCGGGTTTTTCCCTCCCCGTGGCAGGGGCAGGCTTGGAGCACTCGCAGCATCCCCAGATGATCGTTTTTAAGGACCGATTGCGTTTGGGGTGTTCGGTTAGGGGTGAAAATTAAGTATAAACAGACTGTGCTGAGCTGGTCTGAAAGCACAGATCGGGAAGAATTAATCCAACTGGTAGAAGTTGTCTTTGTGGTTTTCCCTGTTCCAGGGGACAGGAGGAGGAGGAGAAAAAATACTCAGGTTTGGAGAGAGGGAAAAGATCGTGTTTATTTCTCAGATACACGTTGGAGATCAAGTACTTCTTACCTGTATTGTTATTGGTCTGTATTCAAAATCTTATTCTGTTTACAAGTTTTAGTAAAACTTGGTGGGTTTTCTGAGATTTTTTGGCTACTTTATTAGAAAACGCCTAACTGTGTGGAGTTCCCCATTGCTGGTTAAATTACAGAAACACTGTATTCTTTTTAAAGGCCTCTACTTAACATTAAAAGGTCAAGGACTGAGCAAACTTAGTTTTGTGTACACAGTAAACAAATTAACAAATGGAGCTTGGCGTAGGGTTTTCCTTTCATTTTCCAAATTCAAGTGCAGACGGCTTTTAGTTGCAGCCAGCTTTTAGCGGCACACACTGAATGTAACTCTTCCTTTTTTCCAGTTCTTTCACAGCGTGTTTTTGAAGTGCTGTGTTTGTGTGGTGAGCATGACTCTGCTTCTGGTTTGAACCCTCATGAGAGGAGCTCCAGAAGTCTATGGAGGAGCATCCTCCTCGGAGCGTGTTTAGCCTCCAGCCTGTGCCATGTCCTGCTCCCCCGTGCCCAGGGCGCAGAGATGTGCCCGGTGCTGATGGAGCATCAGCTGCCGGGCGCGGATGAACCACCCGATCATAGTGAATTCATTCCAGCGACATTCTTGTGATGGGCTCGCTAAGGCAGTGTCAGCATTTCTTTTATAAACCACAGTTTCCCAGGACCTGCCGCGTGTTTCTGGGGTTGGAGAATTTGCTTGTTACAAGAGCCTAAAATGAGAGGTTTTGTCCTCTGAGCAGACAGTTCAGAAGCAAAGCAACTTTGGTAGCAACTATGAATTTGTGAAGAATTGTTAACAAAGATTGTATCATTAATTCATGTGTTATGTCTGAGTCCTAGTTTTGCATGCAGTGCCTAGTGATTGACTCGGCTTCCTGAGTTCTGGGCTTCTCTGCTCTTGAAAAGAGGAGGGAGGGTGAAATTTGAGGCAACATGAACTCCAAATAAATAAGATTTTTCTGGCACTTGAGGTTAATGGGAACATCTGTGGCTCTCAGTGTGTTCCGAACTGAACAGAAAAGTTGGTGTTGTAGTTGCTATTTTTCAGTCACCCATAATCTTTATTTTCACACTCAGCATTCCACTGGCTTTCTTGCTTCGTTTTGAATGCAAAATACTTCTTTTTGCATGTCGAGGGCGTGTGTTGCACGGGGAAAGTGGGTAAAGATCAAACGTATGATTATGGTGGCTGATTATGTGAGAAGAGAAAGCTTGCTCGCGGTTGAGCTTTCTCTTACTGTCTTTCCCCCCCCCCAAAGCTGCAGTAAAATACAGGTGGTGTGTATGTGCTCAGAAAGAGCCAAACCCCAGCTCCTTTCCACCCGTCTGTCGGTGCGACATCGCTTTTGCTGTTACATTCCTTACGCTGCTCAGCCTGAAACAACTGGCACCACCGCCTGTAATGACAGCGTTGGGCTGCAGCATTTTCCAGGCTTTTTTTCAGGACTTGCTGTGTATTTTTAAAATAAGAAGTGTACGATATGTGAATTGCAAAGGTAAAAAAAAAAAGAAAGAAAAAAACGTAATAAAAATCACACGTGTCAGACTGTGAAGACCTTAGAATCCTAGAGAATGCTGGTTGATTGGGCGTAACACAGCTTTGCAAACTGCAGTGTAAAGGTTCTGAACTCTACTGCAAATTCCGCTTTTCACCCACACTCAGATGCTAATGATGAAAACTGGGAAAGTAGAACTTTGTATGATAGATTTGAACCGTACTGGATATTATTGTTGAGCCTAAAGCCAGAGGAACAGGAACAGAAAATATGTTCTTTTCAGTGAATCAACTTGCATTGACTTGGTAATCTCAGTGGCTTGTCTGTGTGCTACCTCCTTGTTTTCCATCATTTTTAACATTATACTTTACGTTTTTATATTCTAGAGGGTAGAGGATGCAAGTTTATTTTGCATGCCAAGCTTTCTGACGTTGCTGCTTAAGGTAGCTTCTGGAAATGCTATTCTTCAGTAATTTAGTCAATATTGCTGTGGTGTTCTTCTGTATCTGGTGCATTCTTCATCAGATGTACTGTAACGCTGTGGGATGGCTATGGGAGCTGCAGCTGAAGTACAGGAGCTGAGAAAGATATGAACGGGAAAAAAAACATCTCTTTTGTTCTCTAGTTTGCATACCTGTTCTCATGCTTATTGTTGTTTCTGCCCTGAAAACCCGAAACTTAATTGAAATTTGTATTGTCCTCCTTTCTGAACGCAGCGCTGAGGGTGCTACGTCTGCTGTTGACCTAAAGATAACTGCTGTTTCAAGCAGTCTGAGAAGTTCACAGCTGAAACACTGATTTTTCTGTTCACCCTCTGGCTCTCTGTGTGGCTGGGGGTGTTCTAAACACTGGAAAAGGGGAGCCCCTTGGAAATGGAGTTGAGACCAGCTGTAGTTTGGGTTGTCTTGCTTCACTTGCTGCACGTCTCCAGGTGGCATTCAAGCCTTGGTCTCTTACAGTAATGGAAAATGGAAGAGCTTCTGGGGTTCTTTTTTTTTTTTTTTTATACACTGTTTGCTTTAAGCTCTTTTAAATTCACCCTGGCAGTACTTAAAAAGGAAAATTATGATCACAAGTTGCGGCTCAGCTGCCAAATACTTGGGAGAGGGTAGGAAAGTGAAGGGTAAATGTTTTGTAAATCTACATAACTAATCTTGAACTTTGAAAGGTCTGTTTTCTAGTAGTTGGAGGTTTTAACGTAGTGAACGGTGCCTTTGCTGTTCCTTGTTGCGTTATCTTGAATAGAGAGAGTAGGGTAGGGGGCTAGTTTTGTTTGGGTGCTTTAAAGATAAAAAAGATATTTTGATTCTTGGACTTGTGCTGTGCAGCAACAGCAAGAAGAGTGAAGGTGAATTGCATTGAGAATTAGAATTTGAAATAAAACTGAAAGCAGTGACCCAAGAGCCAGCCGCGTTGCCTTTCTCATTTTACAGCTTTTTCCAATGGTCTTCTGTGTGAGAAGAGGCCGGGATACCCCCGTAATTACGTGGCTGAACAAAGAAATAAGTTAATAAAAATTTGCCTCTGTGTACATTTCACCTAGACACTCTGTCTCCTGTAGAGGTGTAAAGACACCTTCAGGCAAATACTACGTTACGGTGTGTAGTTTTTGTGTTGGGAACTAAACTGTGCTGAATTCAAAAGCTCATACTTTATTTTATTTATATTGAAACTTAATCTCAGGGATGAGCTGTTGGCTTCTTCTGAGAAACATTAAAACTCCCTCCTACCACGCTAAAACTGTGAGAAAACTTCAGCTCTTGAGCACCAACGCTGTTGCTGTTCTGGTTTTTTGATTCCCAAGGAGTCCTCGGGCTGTCACACGTCCTTGCTCTGCTGTCTTTGGTGTATGTCCTTCCAGGCTAGCCCGCGTTTTAATGAGCTCGTGGACTTTCTCTTGTTGATGCCACCAACCCGAGGTTTTGGATTCAGGTGAAATGATCTGATTCCAATTTGCATGGAACAAAGTGGTAGCAAGGAACAGAGGAAGTGAAATGCATGCAAAATAAAGGATGGGAATAAGGCATCTTTTGGTTAACTTCAGACAACATTTTAGCTTTTTGAGCCTGTGCTTCTGCACCTCGACTATCTGAGCATTAATCCACTGAGCCTCTATGGCCGATCCCAGTGCTAATAAACAAAACCATGACTAATAAACAGAAGCTTAGTGCAGTCTACTCCGTGTTCTCTTGCCTTGTGTAATTTCAGTACGACTTTTGCTCAATGTAAGATTGGCAAAGTTGGGCTAATCAGGACCTTCTGCTGTTGCAATTCTGTGTTGTGAAACTGCTGCAGGGGTTGGGCTGAGCCCGCTGGCCCCGGGTTCAAGCGCGGTCTCTGTTCACACCACGCTACTGAAAAGAGGAGTCCGCAAAAGCACAGCACAATTTGTCTTTAATCAAAATTAGTCGTGGCTAAAGGTGTCAGATGGAAAGACTTTGGAAACGGGCGAAATTAACACTTCAAGACAGACGCGTTGCATCAAAATAAATTGCTAAATTGATCCTTGCTTAGGTGATCTTTACAGCTGCTTGTGATCAAAGCTGCTCTTCTGCTCGTGCTGTCTTTGCGTGGCGGATGAGTTCACGTAGTTTGAATGAAAACAGGAAAGCCAAAGGGATGTTAAGCGTTTGAAGCTTATGTGTTTCACTATATTTGATTTAGTCATTTTCAGGTGATCTGTGTATCACACAGATGGCGCAATAAAGGTTGTCTGTAGAAATCTTTTAATACGAATTCTTTAAACCAAAGCATCTTTAAAAATGAGAACTCTGGGCTGCCTTTCAGGTATGCGTGGCTAACCCCAGGTGATGCATGCAGGGATAAAACTTTACAAAATATCCTAAAGTTTCTCAGCCGGTAATTCTCATTGAAAATCAGTGGACCTTAAAATGCTGTTCTGAAAAGGAGATCTTCCATGCTTTGAAAAACGAAGCCAAATAATCATAGGTATGTGGTGTTCGGGAACAACCCACATCGCTTGTTCCTCTTGTGCGCTGCTTCAGTTCTTTGACCAAATGTGTTCCAGGACCATGAAGCGACTTGGTTGGGAAAGCAGTCAGGTTAAAAAGAAAGAAAAAAGCAAAAAAAAAAAAAAACCCAAATGATTGTTGTCCTTCTGGCAGGTTTTCAAGCCGTATCGGTGGCTGTGGAGAGAAGGGTATTGATAGAAATAAAAGCAGGCTTTGCTATTTTTGGTGGGTTGTTCGTGGTTCAGCGAGGGGTGCGATGCGATGAGCCGCGCTTGTGGATGCTGCCAGGTCGCTCCGTCGTTCGGCCGCCCGGTTGGAAGCCAGGCTGGGACAGGGCTTCACCGAATGGGGAGTATAACTTCAGGCCGAAAAAGCCCTTGGATTTGGTCATGCTTGGGAGCGTGTGAAGACCCGAGCCATTGTGATAAGGGTATATTTGGGTTTCTGGGAAATTTAATTGCCTGTTTTTATCACGGCAGTCTGTTTTGAGCCACGGGTTCTGAGAATCTGTGCTGTAGAGTTCAAGGTGTGCAGCTGAACTTCACCTTTTGTTCCTTTCTTCAAATGCCGCTCAGTGCCAGTTCCAGCTTTTTAAAATCCTCTGTTGGCTCCGATTCTCAGTAGTGATCCAGCCTACGCTGTTCTTCCTGCTTCTTGGAAGTCTTGTCTTTTATTGTTCCTTACAGTACAGAAAATTCAGAAGTTTTATAAAATGCTGCATGTCCCAAGGTTTTAGAGCATCCTTACCACAAAATGGCAAGAGTTAGATCTAACTCCTGTTTTGGGGGAAAAGAGCGTGACTGCAGCCTGCAGCGAGCTCTGAGAGCTCCTAAGACCAGTTTTGCATGAACGCAGGTGAAGGCAGGCACATTATCTGGAGAAGGTAAATGGACTTTATAGTTCTGGCCTTAACATGAGTCCTTTGGCAGCAGGTGCTGTGTGTCTTCCAAGGGCCTGTTTTGTGTTATGGGTAGAAAAATGGTGCCTAGCGTAACCGTCAAACCCTGCAGAGAGATTGAAAAGCTTTATTAACTTCCCTTTGGTGAGCTCTGGAAACCAGCGCTCTGATAGTCGTGTGCTTCTTGGCAAAATGAAAGCAGGGCCAGGAGTGTACCCTGAGAGAGGAGCTGGGACCTGGTTATGCTGTCAGATGTGTTACTTTTTATAACTAGTTGGCAGGTTTCTGAAAAGAAACGTTTGAGCATTTTAGCATGAAGTTTTATATAAGTATTTTTATGATTTTTGTTTTTCAGGAGTTTATAAAATATTTAATCTCATTCATGAATCGAACTTCCTTTTTAAGTCATGGATGACAAGGCTTCTGTTGGAAAAATCAGTGTCTCTTCAGACTCGGTATCCACTCTTAACAGTGAAGATTTTGTCTTGGTTTCCAGGCAAGGGGATGAAACACCATCTACAAATAATGGTAGTGATGATGAAAAAACAGGACTGAAGGTAAGAATCAATAACCTGAGTTTGTTCCCTGTTCTTCTAACTCAAACTAACCATAGAGAGCTTAAAGAGGGACTTCTTTATTGTGGAAAACTTGACAGAAAGGAGAACTTATTCAAGAATCAATTTTGCCAGTAATTTCTGCCTTACTTTTGCTGATGTCAGAAGTGATAATTAGGTTTTGAGTAAGAGCTCTCTCCATCACTGTGGGGTTTTTCCCCACTTTGCAGAATCCTTCCTGAAATGCTTAGGACGAAACAGATTGTCAAGAACTTGGAACTGTGATTTTTATCACAGCTTTCAGATAGAAAGTAATATTAACATACACTTGATTTGACCATATCTGTCAATTCAAACATGTATTAAAGTTTTCCCCAATGTGAAATGTTCTCTTTAAGAAGTGTAGTTATAACTAACAACTTGGCATGAATCTGAGACTACAAGCCCATGTGGTAGGCTTTTGGGAACTGGAAGGGCGTTGACGTCTTCTTGCTTCTAAAAGTGCTGTTCTGAAAAGAGGCCCTTGTCACTCTCCTTTTTATTTTTTATTTTGGCTACTTAAAATCTTTCATCCCAATTTGTATTTCAGCAGTCTTTAAGCAAAGTGACACCAGTGAGCGGTCTCCAAATTCCGTCATTTTAATCTGTTGAAATCCAGTTTTTTCTAGTTGAGTCAAGGTAGCGTGTTCTTTGGGGGAGATGGAAAGAGAAGTTCCACCATCGCAACAGTCTGAAGTCTACAGTCACATCTGTGTCTTCAAAATATTGTCTTTAAAGATGATAAGAAATCACATGTTGGACTGGGTGTGAATCTTTTCCTTAGCAGCGGTGCTAACAGAGACTTTATTGAACGTTTCTTGATGCTTTTGCTCATCTTGCTTTTGCCCCTCAACTGCTTTGGTTGTTTTTCTTACATTTCTTTGAGTCCTGGACAAGACATACCGTTATAGTGGCTATTTTCTTTTACATGAGACTTCAGGCTAATTCTGTTAATTAAGAGTCTCAAGATCTTACTTCAAGCTAATTCTGTTAGTTAAGAGCCTCAAGATCTTACTTTTCCTTAATCTGGCAAAAACGTTCACTTGTATTGCTGTTGCAGAAGATTGACACTTCACATCATGGGGTAGTCTAAAAGAAATTGAAATTTTCTTGGACAATCGGCCTGGTGATCTAGGAGACCCGCTGGAAGACTGTAACCTCATGCTTGTCTTTCCAGGTGCTGCGAATACCAGCAGCCATAAATACTTAAGAATTCAGAGTGGTCTCCATAGTGGTGCTTACCCCGAGCGCACTTACGTGGCAGTTACGGGATTAGCTCCCCAAGTTGTGACGCATCATCATTTGAGGCTGCAGGAGACAGACAAGGGCAACCAGGTTTTCCATCCCATCCCGTTATTTCAAAAAAAAAGAGAAAAATTTGGAATCCTGAAATGCCATCATCTGCAACACTTCTTGCTCCGCGTGGGAGCTATTTGCGCTGCTGGTCTAACGACCGCCTTGTGCCTGTCCTGCAGCGTCTGTGTGACACGCTGTGTTTTGATTAGTGCAGTCACACAGATTGAAGAGACTTGTATATCACGTCCTCTTCGTAAAGCTTGCGAATATTTCAGAGAAGAATATCCTTAATCAAGTCCAAACTGACTCCTGAAACTTCTTAAATTTTCCTCGTGAGTTTGCTTCCGAAGCGGTTATGAAGTGCTGGCCGAGGTGTGCTGTTCCTCTTGGTGAGGAAAGAAGAACCTCGGTTCTGCTGCCTCCTGGCCGCCGACAGCTGCAGAAGGAAGTTAGACTATTCCCTGATTTGGCACTGAATGACACACGGCTTTGCGGGTCTTAAAGATAAGCTTCTTTATGAATTTGGTGCCAAGACTGAGCACAATCCAGGACCGAAGTGGTTCACCTTCAGCCTTCCAGAGTTGCAGCGTTGGAGAGTCTGTGCTGTTTGGGTGCTGGCTGCAGCTGCGTGATCGGTGGAGACGTTACACCTGCCATCAGCCGTTGGGGCACAGTCTAAATTCTGCCATAGGGGGATCTTCTTGTTAACCTCCTTTCTTCTGCTTCAGGAGGTGGAAACTTCTAACAGAGAAGATGGGCAGACTTTTCAGCTGATCTTCAAGGCAGAGATTGTCTTTTGGTATTGTTCTTCATGAAAAGGGAGATACTGCCCTAGAATATGCCCTTGTTGGTACCTTTTTTTTTTTTTTTTTCAGCTTGCAAAAATTCAGTATCCAGTTTTACTGTACTATGGAATTGTTTATCTGTGGGCAGGGAGAAATGGAACTGTGAAGGTTGTTGACGGCATCTCAAAGGTGCTGTCACAGCGATACCTGAAAGTGTAAGGAAAATGAATATTAGCAGAACAATTTGAGAGCTGAGGTTATCTATTTCATAGGAACAAATGAGATGAGCTTTTTTTCAGGGAGAAGCAGTTGCTTTGGTGTTTATAATTAATTTGTGTATGTCAAAACCCATTTGCTTTGATGTACTCACTAAGAAAAGCAGAAAATAAGTTTGGGTTCGCATTAGGCATCTTTTTCTGATGTTCTGCCCCTTTAGAAAAGCAATTTGAGGACCTGACATTTGCTAAGTGCAGTCTGAGGATGGTGCTAGAAGTTTAGGCTTGTGTTTGCTGACTGCGACAGGCGGTGAAATTTGTGGATCAAATCTAAGGCTCTTGCTTCAAATTTCTTGCTGTGCTATAGTTTTAAGAAATAGTGCTGTGGACTGAAGTAACACATGGTTTTATTTTTGTTCTTTCTCGACTCCAGACAGATAGATATTTCATCTGAATACAATCATGAACCATATTTTTTCTGAATGAATTTTAATGTCAAGTTTCATAGAAAACATAGGTCCTGTAAACTACAAGTTAATTTTTTTTTTAATATATAGGCTTTTATGTGCCTGGTAGGACATTGTAATTGATTCATTATATTTTGTTGCAAAACATGAACTGTGTGAAGTGACACAGTGCATCTTCCATCATCATCATCCACCTCTTTCTGGCAAATACCTGCAGAGATCTGAATAATAAGCTTGATACTTCAAGGGATTATAAGGTGCCTTGGATGACCACATGCTTGTGCAAGATAATTCATTGCTTCCATGGTGAATTGTGCAGATGAATACTAAAAATATTGGGAGGAAAATGCAAATGTGTGAATTCCTGTAACTTGTTACAGGTTACTGACGCTTCTGTGGATGTACAGCTGAGTAAGGCAGTTACTTTGTCCTGCTCCTGGTGGGTGATCCCAGATAAAACCATCCATGTGCTTAATCCATATCAAAAATACTTTTTGAGTATGTTTCAAGAGCACAAACATCTCACTTTAGGATCTAAACAATAAAAAAAATTGTGAAACACTCAACTAGGTTATTTTTTTAACGTCCCTCCTGCCTCTAGCATTTTGTGTGCTCGCTAGTTTTTTCATTACCTGTGAATTTCAGGTTTTACCAACTTTCTTCTGAAAGGTACTGGGTGGTATTGGGACTTCTTTCTTCTCTTAAAGTTGGTTGTATTCTGCTCTGTTCTGGGGTAATTCCAGGTCAGCAGTTTCTGTTCTTTATTAATATTCTGGTGTATTAAATAGTTATTTTTCATCAGAAAAGTAATATGCAGTTTACACCTCTAATGCAATGTAGATAGAGGCTGCAGATACAGATAATTGCTTGGAGTTTGTGGGTCTGAGTGTGAAAGAGAAGACCGTAAGTAAACGTCATGGTTCTTCCTTTACCCTCGGAACTGAGAAGTTTGTCTTTAGGATGCGATGGGAATGACCATAAATCTGAATTCTGACTTGACAAAGAAACCTCTAATCTCTCTGTAATTATTTCTGAGACACACCTGGTGGAAATGCATGTAAGAGTGTTTAAGTGACACCTGCTCTTCTACTTATGGTATATTTAACTCATTGCAAGAGCCATCTGTATGCATGAAGGTGTTCTGTTGTCTGATCCAGTGTTATTTCAGCAATCATAACTGGACTTTGGGTTGATTTATTCACTGTTAAAATGTGAGAACGTTGGCTGTTTCTTCAGGTACTTTCATGATGATTCAATTTTCTACTATCAGATGCTAGTTTTGAGGCAGATAGAATTTCCTTCAATACTGAGATGGTGTTATGGGCAGATTTCTGTCTGCTCTGTATTCTTCCTCCTATTTTTAACTGCTTTCTTTACTGTGTTATTTTAAAGATTAAAAAAAAATAAATAAAAGTTTCTTTAATAAGACTGCCTTTCCTTTACAGTCTTTTTTAAGGACCTGAGGTAGTGGCACAATAATTTGGATTTTATTAGCTTATATGTATTGTCTTAAGTCAGTAAGTTTCCAGAGACATAAGGATGTAGAAATGCCTGTCTGCTCCTGGGGTTGAGTTTTGGTGCCAGCAATAATCCCCAGCAGCTGAGGTGTTGGAATTGGGTATCTTTCTCTGACTGCCACCTGGTAAAATACTCCTGCAAAACTCCATTTTCGTGCTTAATTTCTAAACTGTGTAAAGCATCGGTCACTTCCCTATTATTTGCAGAGGAATGGACAAAGTTTCCTTAGGTACAATATCTAAGAGTTTCTGAAATTCATGTCTTGGCTCTCTTTCTAGCTTAGCACCATTTCGGTTGCTTCATGCTTTCATCTTGACTTTAATGAGTGCAAAGTCAGGCTGTAGGTGAGCGTTAGGAAATAAAACACCACCACCTCTTCTCCTCAGAACAAGAGCATAATTATATTTGTTCCTTTCTGGTACTATGCTGAGAGTTATTACAGACCCCTGCACTGGAGACATCTGTACGTTTCCCCTGTCCTAAGCTTGTCTTTGTAGTTGGTGACTAAATGCTAGTTTCAAAGCAAACTCCTCGCTTTCTCTAATACTAGAAAATTCCTGCTTTGAGCTCCTTTTGTTAGTTTGTTAAGCAGGGAGGATCTGATGTGTACTGCTGAGCGTTTGCACATTATACTTTGTGTTTATGGTTGTATCTAGGTTAAATTTATTAACTACTATTTATTAACTACTGCTTTGATTGGCAGAAAAAACCATGTAAATGACTCTCTGCCCCCTTGAACAGTTTTTTTTTTTTTTTGTGTGTGTGTGTGTGTGTGTGTGTGTGTGTGTGTGTGTGTGTGTGTGTGTGTGTGTGTGTGTGTGTGTGTCCTGACTCTGTTTGTGGCTCTTAGATTGTGGGGAATGGAAGCGAACAGCAGCTGCAGAGGGAACTTGAAGACGTGCTGATGGACCCACCCATGGAAGATCAGTCAAGTGACCGGGACCATGGGGAAGAAGTCAGGACTGATGGAGATGGGGAAGAACCTGTTGTCCTTGAAGCTTCAGCATCCTCTACCATTAATCCGGTGTCAGTGGCGGGACTCCAGAAACCAGAAATGAGTTTGCCAGTGAAACCATCCCAAGGAGGTTAGAAAAAAATGCCGAATGCCTGGTAGTACCTTATGAAGTAAGGTGGGGAAAGGAAAAAATAAGGTATAGATGCTTCCACTTACCTTTCTCCGTTTCTCCAATGATAATGCCTGAAATGTTATGCCTGGCTGTACAACATACTGGTCTGTTGATCTATGTGTCTTCTTGCTGTAGTGAAAATCATATTTAAACGAAGCCCTGTGAGTGAGCTGGTTTGTAGAGCTGGGATAGCCGAGTTGCTCCCTGCCATCAGTGGCTCACCTCCAGGCAGGGTTTTGCTATAAAGCCTGACCTGAGTTTCTGCAACGTGTTTCTTAGTTGCTTTTGTCGTCGGAGTCGATCTCTGATAACTTACATATACCTTGTTTTGCTTCTTATGTTCAACTTTGTGCCTCTGCTCAGACTGTGAGGAGTTGAGCCCTTTCACCCCCGTGACGGATGAGGACAGCGTGGTCTTCAGCAAGCTCACCTACTTGGGCTGCGCCTCTGTGAACGCTCCCCGCAGCGAGGTGGAAGCCCTCAGGATGATGTCCATCCTACGGGGCCAGTGCCAGATTTCTTTAGATGTGACCCTGTCAGTGCCTAATGTCTCTGAAGGAACAGTGAGGTATGAAGCTTACTCAAGTGCACTCTGTGACTTTGTACATTTAATCTTAGCTCCTTTTAGCAAAGGAAAAAACCTGCCAGTTTACCTGGGAGGAAATGTGAGCAACTTGGAATTTCCTTTAGGGGAAAAAGTGGGTTTTTAAGAGATCTGAGAGCAGTGATGCTTTGAGATTGTTTACCAAAGACATTTTATGTCCAAGGATCACTATGAAATGTTGCGATGATCCGAGATGTCCCAAAAGCCATAATGGGAGTGGTTATTGATGACACTCTGGAAATAGCCTATAAACTATTTAATTTGTAGAGCTTGGAATATGGCTGATCCATGAGAATTAACAGAGATGGGTCTGTCCTCTGCTGCGTGTTACTGTAGCGTGTTGAAGGCTAAGCCCTGAATGCTGTGGGGAAATTTTTATGCAGTTCAATTTAAATACTATTACTCCGGTCAAGCTTTGTAAGAAAGGACAGTCAGGAGCTAGTTTCTTTGTGATGTAGTTTCTCCAGTAGCTATGAAATTGTTAAAGCTAGCAAGTTAGTATCAGGCTGAAATAATTCTTCTAAAGCTTCAAGCTTTGGGTTTTTTTCCTCTCTTTCTCTTAACAGACTTTTAGATCCTCAGACAAACACAGAAATAGCAAACTATCCAATCTATAAAATCCTTTTCTGTGTACGAGGGCATGATGGAACCCCTGAAAGTGATTGCTTTGCTTTCACTGAAAGCCACTACAATGCAGAGCTCTTCAGGATTCATGTCTTCCGATGTGAAATCCAAGAGGCTGTAAGTTGATTCTTTTTGTCAAATTATAATTATGTACATCTAAACACGATTACTGAAATGAAACTGAAGTATTTCAGGCAGTTTAGAAGTAATGTGATTCATCACTTATGGCTTTTTTCTGCCTTAAGTTAAGATAATTGTGGAAACCTCAGACAGGAAATAAGAATGCACATGATTTGATAGTTTATCCTTTTAAGATGTGTAGAAAACCAGTTAATTAGATGCTAAAACTGAATTATTTTCCTCCAGTTACTTCTCATTCTATTATTTAATGAAAATTCAGGTAGGTTTCAGCTGCTGTGTTCTGCATGCCTGTAGCTTTCTGATCTCTCTTGGTGCCATCTGAATGTAGGTGAGCCGGATACTGTACAGCTTTGCCACTGCCTTCCGTCGTTCTGCCAAACAAACCCCACTCTCAGCCATCGCCACCCCACAAACTCCAGACAGTGATATCTTCACCTTCTCCGTGTCACTGGAAATCAAAGAAGATGATGGGAAAGGTTACTTCAGGTATAGACTCTTCATTCCTGTGCACACAGCGTCTGGTTCTGTTGGAAAGTGGGTGAGAAGAGAGTGTGAGTCTGAGGAGCTCCCTACGTTCCCTTTTTCCTATGCTGGTTTAAATGTATCCCAGACAAAAACATTTTGGGGAAACGAAACAGTGATGGCTCTCTTGACTATTTCATCTTCATCAGCTGAGAGCTTCATGATCAAGATCTCGAACTTGTTCCCACTAACTAAATTCCAAAACTAAAGAAAGATCTAGTCGAGAAGGCAGAATTCAAATTTGTTATCACAGATAATCAATATTAGTTCTTCTTGATTCTGCTATTACCTGTTTCATTAAAATACTCATCTGTTCTGATCTGTAGAATAGTGTTTACCAGTATGAAAAAAGCTTTATGAACAAAGCTTGCCTCTGTTTATAACAAGTTCTATTTTCCGACCCAGTTTTTAAAATTAATTTTCCCTCCTTTTTTATCTTGAACCAGGTGTTTTTAGCAAGTGCTGGTGAGGGTGTTGGAGCAGCTTTCCACGTTTTATCTGCTCATGCTGTTTCCCTGTTCAGTCTGGTGGTGAATAACCTTGGTTTCTAAAAGGACCTTCATTAGGTTATGATAAAAAGTAGGGTTTTTTTCTGCTTAGCCTATACAGAGTGCCCTTCGATGTTTTAAGTAACCATTTATAGTGTTCTGTAATTGCTGAAGTGTCTTTATTTCAGCGCAGCCTGTCTGCCAAGTGCTCTGACTTGAGTGCGTTGGCTCCAAGCCACGGCTTCAGGGATGTTTCTCCTCTTGGATTTAAATCCAGCGCCAGTTTTAGTTTTTAAATAAAGAAATAAATCCCGTTCAATAGCCTGGTATTTATTTGGCGCTCCAAAGGACTGCTCAAGTGTTGAAACCGAAAAATGAGTGAGCTCAGGGGCCTGAGCCTGCAAGGTGCTTGTGGGTTTTCGGGTTTAGATGCAGCAGCCGCTGGGTGGCCGGCGGTGGGAGCGCAGCTCAGCACGCAGGGATGCCCCGGGTGCAGCTCGGTCCTGCTGGCGTGGGTACGGGTGTCAGCACAGCCCCAGCAGCGCAGGTGGTGTAGGCAGCCCAGGATTCCATGCCAATGTGGTTTCCAGAAGCTGTGCTGCTAAGAGCTGTTTCGGTCCTAGCCAGCATGGGGGTGTGTGTGGACTGCAGCTGGAGCCTCTGCCTCTGCTTTGGAGGTGTATCTAAAGATCTTTTCAGCTACAAAAATACTGGGGCAGTATATTTGTTTAAAAGCTCTGTACCTACTCCGTGCAAAGTGAAGAAAAGTAGATTTTTGTCTCTAGCTAAGCAGAAACCTACCTCTGTAGGGTGTCAGGTTTCAGTTTCAAATACCAAGCTCTAGCAGTTTGACACTAATCCCCGTATGACCCTTCCTGTGCAGACCCACGCTCACCTGGAAGCTCAGAGAACGCTTTCACGTAGTCTCTGATTTCACTCTTTAACGTACCTGACCCCGACCCTGTCTCAGCTCATCTCCTGTCACTTGTCACCCTGGGTCACCAGTGGTGCAGTTCTGTTGTGTGGGGGAAATGAAGTCTGGCTGTAGGTCTGCAAATCGTCTGTCCTGACCCCAGAGACTAAACTCCTGCTGACGGCTGACAGATAAGACTTGTGTGTTGCACGGGAAATCAATATTTGGAAACGTTTTTGAAATGTCACTGAAATTCTTGCAACACCAAGCCACGCAGTATAAAAGAAAACTGAGGACACTTAGGGTTCACCAATGATGATCAAATAACGCCACCTCATTCTGTTGCCGTTTTTTTCACGTCACTGGTTGCAGGGTGCAAGGAAGGGTCTGTGTGCTGTTGTGTGACAAGCTGGCTTCACCAAGTCTCTGATGCTGTTTTGACACATGCAAGGAATACAGATAAATGATGCTCTGACTTTTTTTGGTTTTTTTTTCCATTTCCTGGTAAATAACAGCGCGGTTCCCAAAGACAAGGACAGGCAATGCTTTAAACTCCGCCAGGGAATTGATAAGAAGATAGTGATTTACGTCCAGCAGACAACTAATAAAGAACTTGCTATTGAGAGGTAATTTCATTGATTTTTAAAAAGTTCTTTATCTACTTGATATTTTTTGCTCTTTCCTCTGAGGCAGCAGATGAGTAGTTGTTCTATGAATAGTCTATTTATGTAATTGAACTCCACACCTCTCTCCTGAGTGAGATGGTGCAGAAGATCGATGGGTTTGTTCAGTGTTTGTGTGGCAGGGGCACCCTCTGGGCGCAGTCAGATCTTGCACTGTGCAATCTAAATACCCATTTCAAAGTCTTTTTTTTTTAAAAAATCTTGCTTTTATTCTCAATGGCCAGTTTGTCTTAAATGCTGAGGCTGTAATCAGTGACAGAGTTATTTCCACTTGCTTTCCTTTCATCTCTGTTGCATCTGAGGATGTTGTTGTACCTGGCTTTGAACCTGCCACAGCCTGGAATTCTAGAGTGTGGAGTGTCTGCGTAGCTCAGGCTTCAAATCTTTGTCTGCTTAGCATTTTTTGACTACTGACAGAGTTTAGTGCCGCTCACGCTACAGAGGAAAGGTGCAGCTCCTGCCAGGCTTTGCAGCCTGCAAAGAAATGCAGGATATTGTGCTAAACTGGGGGATGAAGTGGAATATACCTGTGTGGGCCCAAGGTCTTTGTCAAATTAAACCATAAAAGACAGGTCCTTGCACTTCATTTGGCATTTCCTGATTCCTGTCTGTATCAAAGAGTAAATTCTATGCAAATATATCTCTAGGAAAAAAAAATAAAAGAAGGGCAGAAGAATGCAGGGCAAGCTGTTCTCGGGATGGGGAACCCTCATTAGCAGTGCTTGTTTTACATTTCTTGCAAACAAAGATAATTGAACAACTTCCCAGGCTACTGTAGGAAGGGTGAAATCGTATTGTAAATAAGCTAATGAAATCTCGCTCGATGTTTTTTACTGTTGGCTTGACTTTGTTTTGCTTGACATGTTTGATGCCGCTTTCAAATGTCAAGGTTTGTTGGCATTTGTTACTGGATTGATGGGCTGCTCGGGATGGATGACAGTGAATATTTAGATAAGAAATGTTAATGGTTTGTTTATGAGTAAGTCTAATTTTTGCAGTTTAATTTTTTGCCTGGCTTTGCAGATGTTTTGGCCTTCTGCTGAGCCGTGGGAAAGATGTTCGGAGTGGTGACATGCACCTTTTAGATTTGGTAAGGATCTTTTATTAACAAAATTAGGTAATGATTTTGATTAAGACTGTACATGATCTGAGCATAGACGGAAAGGGTTTGGACACTTGTGCACGCTTGTTGATGGGGATGATGCTGTAGCTGCTGCTATTGAGGGTGAGGCCCTGGGCAGCTGGGTGGAATCCCTGCCCCTGCTGCAGTTAGACCATCACCTGATGCCTGGTCAAGGGGATTGCCCAGTTTTGCCATCAGTGGCGACTTCTCATTTTGGGGCCTGGGAAAAGAAACATGGAACCTAATTTTTGCAAGTGTTGAAGACTCAAGAGCTGTGCTCGGAACATCAGAAGTTTTACAGCATACTTAACGCTGCAAAAACTTCAGGTGTAAGTGGCTTCAAACGTATCACCGAGAATTAGTAGGTGCTTTATTTTTATGTGTCGCTTTTCCATCTATCAAATGATGATGGAGATCATCTGACTTCACGGGTGTGTTGTGAAAACAAACTTGCTAGTCTTTATAAAGCACATCCTTGTTGCAGTAGTAAGTGTCCCCAGGCTGCTCCAGTACTCCATGAATAATTTTGCTTTTACCAGGTTTTGGGTTGCCCAGAAAATAAGGTTGGTGGGAAGCCACCAAAATATTGACTTGCTGCTTAACGGCTGAATACTGTGTTTTGTGTGCTGAATCAAGCTGCTTCTCAAGGCATTTTAGAGTAAAATTTGTTTTAGAAGATAGCTACTTAGGATAAAATAAAATGCTACTGGTGTATAAATACATCAGTGACGTGGAAGCTATGTTAACATGAAGCATCTGCCAAGTTCACAAGTTCAGCAGCTTTTAAGAGAGTGTTCTGACCTAATTTGTTTTCTTGTATTAGAGGCAATGAACTGCGTCCCCTCAGTTCATGATTCAAGCCTGATATGTTTTACTGGGCAGGCAGCTGCCATTCGGAGACCGAGCGATGCAAAATGAGGCCATAAAGACTGGATTGCCTTGGGTTTTCCAGAACAGCTTACAAGAAGTTTGAAAAGATGTTTCTTTTTTTTGAGGGGTGGGGTTTTTTTGTGCCTTTTTTTTTTTTTTAAATTTGGTTGTTGATTTTTTTTGTTGTTTTGTTTTGGTTTTTTTGTTGTTGTTTTGTTTTTTAGAGGAGGTTCTCTGGGTTTTTTTGCTTGTTTGTTTCAAACAGCAGCAACGTAAAAGCAAAGCCTGTGCAGCTTGGAGTCCTGTTTTCCCAAGTCCTTGGCTGTGATCTCACCTACACCTGTGTGAACTGAAAGTTGCTTTAAAACAACCACCAGCAAAAGGAGCTGTTGGTCTTCAGTTCTCACAAGACAGATGTTCATACCACATACATATGTAATAATTAATACTAATTGGCCTTTTTATATTATCAGCAAGGAGACCGAAGTTTGCATGGGAACTCTTCTTCAGAGACGGTCTCTGTTACAGGACTGTGCCACAGGGACTTCAGATGCTTGTCCTTCTCTTGCTGTTTTACGGGGCTGAGACTTCATGATAATTTATTTAATTTAAATGAAAATACATAAACTTACCTTGTTTCCAGGAGTCCATGGGTAAAAGTTCTGATGGGAAATCGTACGTGATCACTGGGAGCTGGAATCAAAAGTCTCCGCACTTCCAGTTTGTAAATGAGGAAACACCAAAAGGTACGAAAATGTTGCCTGATGCTTCCCCTGGCCCAGGGCGAATTACTGATAGAGTGGGCATCACATCAATTGCCTTTTCTTGAAGATAAATCCCACAAAAAGACTTCCTTTATAGTGTGGGATGTATATTCTCAGAAAGTAGGATGCTGGATGTAACAAAAAAGACTGAACAAAGTTAAGAAACCCGATAATTATACCTTGCAGGAGTGGCTGTATCCCAGTAGGAGGCTGTACAGGTGTGGGGATGGGATGCAGATGTTTCGTGCATCACTGGAACTTCTTAAGAATCCCTTTAAGAATTGCATTAAATGGCTGTTGCAGATTTCTTCTTTGCCTGGTTTCTGTGGTCAATTCAGACGTTTCTGAATCCAAGTTTCTAATTAAAAAAGGATTCTCGTGCCTGTGAAAATGAAAGTACAAGACCTTCAGCTGTAACCTGAAAACAGCTGGTGCTGCTGCGTTGCTCTCTTGAGTCCTGCAACGGATCTGTCATTACTTCTTTTAAGATGTCAGCTGAATTATCATCTTTTCAATCTCTTGTCACAGTTTCATGCCAAAGGTTGGGGAAATTAATGGGAATTGACTGGGCAAAGCCATAAAAGTCGGCTGCTGAGTACAGCTGGGTACAATCTGCTGCTGGATTGAGTGTCATCCTGCCTAAAGGACACGATTTATCATTTGGTACCAGAAGACATCTCGTAGGTCACCGAGTCCAGCTGCCTCCTTTTGGAGCTTCGTGCTGTAGAGTCAGTTTTCTGAATCTCACAGCTGAGATGCTCTTAAATGCCGCCTTTGATATGATGGGACCCAAGTGTTGTCTAAGTAACTTTAAAAACAAAAATCCAACTGAAAAGTAATTCAGCTGGATGGCAAGAGATCCCGCTGTGTAGAGTTGAGTATGCAGATCCCTTAGAATGCTTAATGAAGATTTTTTTTATATGTTTCAGTGGGATTTGAAGAAGCAAATTTTTTATTCCCTTTAACAAAATAATTTTCTTGGTTTGAAGACTTAAGTCTCTGGACTCTAGTGAATGCTGGCGAGTCATCTCAGTTTTCTGTTTTGAAAACTCTAGGGCTTTGAGATATTAAGGGGAAAGTTGAATTCTGCAAAAAAGTTTCTTTTGTTGTTTCATTTTATTAGGAAAGAAGTTATGAAATATTTTGTTTGAAATATTTATTTTGATACGATCACTGTTTTTTTTCCTTTTAGATAAAGTATTGTTCATGACCACCGCTGTGGATTTGGTGATAACTGAGGTTCAGGAACCTGTTCGATTCATTCTGGAGACTAAAGTCAGAGTTTGTTCACCCAACGAGAGATTGTTCTGGCCCTTCAGCAAACGTAGCTCTACTGAAAATTTTTTCCTAAAATTGAAACAGGTAATACTTTAAATAAATAAATAAGTGAAACCTGCAGTTAAGTTGGGATTTGGCACTGTTGTTTTTCAAATGTAACTGTGCTAAGGTCAGTTCTACTGTTTCAAGACCTGATCAATAGGTTTATGGTTTAAGGCTGAATAAATACAGGTGCATTGGAGGTGAAGATGAATTGTAGCTACTGGTGCCTGTTGGCAGATGAAGATTCCACTGTGTTCTTTTCTCCCTGTTGTTGGTAAAGCCTTTACTAATATAATATTTGTATTTCAACATTTTGCTCTTACAATAAATACCCTTCAATTTTAGAAGAGGTATCCCATCGTATGATGAAAATATTTGACATGGTTAGGATTTAGTAAGGATTTAAGGTTTGTTAATGGTTGGAGGTAGAGCAAAAGGTTGAATTTTAGCAGTACTTATTCATTACCCGATTTAAGGATTAACAGGGTGATTCAGTAGAGTAATTAAACAGCAATTTAATTACAGATTTGAGAATGACAAGCTTCACTACAAGATTATTACAGGGACTCATAAATCAAAATATATACATGTATATGTGTGTGAACACAAATCATACGAATGCAACCACTTCAAGGAGTCATGGACACCCCACCTGAGACCTTACTGCTGGGACCAGGGTCCTTTCCCAGTGAGCGTCCCCCGTGAGCCCATGGGTGCTCCTTCCTACTCCTCACACACGTGAACAGAAGTATTTGAATCCATTATAATACAGGAGCCTGCAATCATGACGGCTAATGTGTGTATTCAAACACATAGATGGGTAGAGAGGTGGATGAGAGGCGAGTCCTTAGTTAAAATTTCCTTCTTCTCAAGTTTATAGTAAATACTCCCAATTCATTGATGTTCCTCAACGGGCAGCAGTTGAACCCCATAAAGGTTGACTTCCCCCTGGTCTCTGGTTATGCTCTGCCATGTCCCACCTCGCAGGAGGTGCTGGTCACAGCCTGCTGTGGCCCAGGAGAGCTCAAAGGGTCTTGCCTGGAGTCAGTATTTGGATGGCCCAAGATAATTCAGTATATTTTCTGTGAAAGTCTATTTTCCCCCTTGTACGTGGTTGGAAGCACAGATTTCACACATACCCCAAGTTTCCCTTGGGGAGGAAAAAAAAAATCCAAGCAACCACAAAAAGTCCCTAGAACTTGTTAAAAACTTTTACTGTTTCTTTCCAACTTACTTTTTTTATACTATCTACTTAAAAGGGAAGGATTATTTCTGTCTAGGATAGTCATAATTAACAGTAAAAAGCAATAACTTAGTCTCAAAATAAGGCTTGAAAGTTGAAGGTCCAACTATAAAGAGATGATGAACTTGAAATAGCTGCCATTCTCCTGTTTTAGAAATTATTGCTCTGAAATGAAAGTCCTGTTTAAAGAAATGGAACTATGTAGAAGCAAATAACAATGGGGGTGTATGCGCTCCCTCAAGGTTTAATTCTGGGCGCAGACCAAAAAAACAAGGCTGGAGTCCTGATTTCTTGATAAGTGTCCTTTTTTAAAGTGGTTTTGAATGAACTAAGAGGCTTTTCTTATTTCTTTTTGCACTTGTCTTAAGGTGTTAGCAAATAATGGCATGTTGGTAGTAACAAAGATGAGGTTCCTGAAGGATTCTTTTCTTGCGTATGTCTTACTTTTCATATAAAATATGAATAAACGTTTTGGAAACTTTCCCTCAAAATTTGAGGTGGAAAAATTCTTCATGGATGAGATCAGCCTTTTTATTTGGGTTATTTTGAGCATGGAGATGTTGACCAATTAAGGCTTTTGGGCTATAAATATTCTACAACCTCCAAAAGGTGCCTTTTCTGTTTGGCAGTTTAAAGGAAGCTTATCTTACTGAGCTAATTGTGTGTCTTTTGTCTTACCCATACCACAGGCATTGTAGGTATTGTGACTTATCTTAGCCAATTCTCCTTTTTCCACAGGCACTGTCAGGTTGTCCAACTCCCAGTGTTTACTAATGGGAGATTATCAAAATTCATAGTGGAAGCAACAAATATAGAATGTACTGCCTGATAAGCCTGGAAGGGAAACCTGTTTCTATGGAGTCATGATTAGCCTATTAAAAATACAGCTGTGTAGAATTGGCTTATCTTACTTTGGCAGTGTTTCTTTATTCGGAAATGGTGAAAGCAGAGGGATTTTATTTGCTCCAATTACATTTAATGATTTAGTCATTTTTAGTTTTGATGCATTTCTCTTCATTTTTAATACTCCAGTGGATAAAACTGAGTGCTGGGAGCTTAGCGTACAGTATAATTATAAATCTTATTTCCCTCTTTTCTTCACCTTTCCTTTTTTAGTCTCTATTCATTTATGAAAAAAAAAAAAAGTTCTAAAAGTTCTTAGACTGTATTAAAATTTTAAAACCACTTCACAAAGGAAAAGCTTCTTTTAAAGGAAAGGAAGGTATCGAAGCAATGCAAATTTAGGAGAAGACAGGTCCCTGTAATAGACCGTGCGACTCAACAGTTTGTGTTCCTGCAGCAGTACGTACGCAGACAGGGCTTGGAGGCATCACTAAAGGCACTTGCCTTGATGGAAAAGTAAATATTGAAGGATTTTTCTTAAAACTCTCCTTCGGCCACCATCAGTAGCCCCCTGTGTGGGTATGCCTATAGCTTTTCTCAGTCAAATGGAACTTCTTGTTCCCTAGATAAAGCAAAAGGACAGAAAGAATAATTCGGACACGTTATACGAGGTTGTGTGCCTAGAAAGTGAATCTGAAAGGGAGAGAAGAAAAACGACAGCAAGCCCTTCTCTTCGTCTGCCCCAGTCTGGGTCCCAGGGCTCCATGATTCCTTCTCCTCCAGAGGACGATGAAGAGGAAGGTAAGAAGTGGATTGTGTGCTTGGTATACAGCGGGCAGTTGGTAAATGACGTAGTTATGAACGGTGTCAAAGCCTTTCCAGTCAGAATCTGCCCCACTAATTGCTTTTTTCTTGCTTCAACGCTGTGAGTATTCGATAACCAGAACCCCCACATTCCTGGATCGGCCTCTCCCTTGTCTGACACTTCTGTGTCTGCGCTTTTCTCAGCCCCAGCCTCCTGAAGCCTCCAGTGTGATATATTTGGAACAATGTGAGAAGAGGCTGCTAAAAATTTGGGATTATCATGTAGCTTCTGCCCCTCCCCGAGCAGCTGTGAACAGACTTGAGAGTAAAAATGCGAAGCTGATATTATTTGGAAATGCTGGCAAGTGGCGTGTTTCAGTGCAGAGGCCAGTGCAGACATCTGTGATGCATAAAACTGTACCAGGACCTGCCCGGCTTGAAACTTAATGCATTTTCAGGATCTTTTTTCTGCTTTTTAAAAATTCTCTTAAACCAAAATATGGACTAGTTCTGAGTATATAAACATCTGCTCTTATGGCTTGAGCTGAAATGTAGATGATCTGAGTGTCTGCTTTTTTACTTTCTCTGTTGGTCCTCTATGTGGCCTTGGGTGAATTTTTTCACTTCTGTGCTTTACTTTCCCTTTTTGGGGGTGGAGGGGGAAGCAGGGGGAGGCTGCTTTGAAAATTAACTTCTTTGTGAAGTGCTGTTCATTAGCAGTCTCCAACCACCCTGGTGGTGGTTTCTAGACCGGGAACATACGTCTATTTTGTTTACAGTTGACAGGACTTGCAGCATTGCAGGAGTTTGCGGACAAGTTCAGGTGTCAGCTGAGAAAGCAGAGATTTAATGAAAAAAGAGTGTGTTTCCCCAGTAATGCAAACCTGACATTGATAACAAGGAAATGTGTTTTTTTGTAGAGGATACTTGCTGTGAGCGTTTGAAAATACCTGGGAGTACATCAGCTAGTATCAGCTTCGGAAAGATTTGCTGTGATTATGCTAAGACTCCGCTGCATTTTTCAATGCATTTCATTCAAAAAAAGCCTTCAAAAGTGAAAGTACAAAACAGTTAAAATAAAATACCTCATGGACTTTCATAGACCTGCAATAACACGGCAAGTCTGCAGCTCCTCAGTGGAACCATGTTGATTTTAGTGTCGTTTTGGGGTTTTTTTTTTTAATCATAACTTTTCACATACGGAAAGCTGTGCTATTTGAGAATTTTTGCAGACTTCCAAACATTTTGGGTAGAATCATAGAATTATTTTTATGAGAAGGGACCTCTGGAGGTCTCTGAAGGTGCCTCCCACTCATCATGAATCCGGCCAGATTGATCCTTCATGGCCTTGTCCTGTTGCATTTTGACCATCTCCAATGACAAAGCTCCCACAACCTCTCTGGGCCCTTGCATCAGTTTGGCCACCCCCATGGTACATTTATTTTCATGATTATTAACCAGAATTTCATGCCTTGCTGCTTGTCCTCTGTCTCTTGTCACATCACCATGTGCCTCTGAGAAGTCGTCTTCTGCCTTCTCTGTGAGCGCCCAAGCGCTGCGCCCACAAACCACGGGCTCTCCAGTTCTTACCACACAGGAAGACATTTAAGAGAAAAGCATTTCAATCTGTAAGGGGTAGAGTAAGGGCTGTTGGTTTCACAGCGTCTCCTCTGTTCTGTTGGCAGACAACGATGAACCACTCCTCAGTGGTTCTGGAGATGTTTCCAAAGAGTGCGCAGAAAAAATCCTTGAGACATGGGGAGAGCTGCTGTCCAAATGGTGAGTGGCAAAAATCGCATTCTGGACATTGCAATTCTGGGTATTCTCGGCCTATTTGCTCCTTCTGCTCGCGTTTTTTGTTATTTCCAGAAGCCAACTGAGATGAGGTTAGTATGGATTTAGTCCTCTTTCAGCCCCACAGCAGCCCTCGTTCTCTGGCTTTGTGTTTTTCTTCCAAGGGTGGTTTAAGCACTGTGGGTTTTGAGTGCATTCTTCAATATTGTGTAGAAATTTGCTTATGCAGTATCTTTAGGTGGTTCTCTCTTAAAATTAGTATTTAATTTACCTGTGAGTTTCACTAGGATTTTGTTGAAGAAAACTCCGAAGTAGTATAAAGAAAATGCAGCTCTTCCTTCTCTCTCTTTTGCACAGATCACTTCCATTCCTCTTGGTAATTCTGATACAGTTCACAGCCAATTTTTCGTGCAGCTGTCATGTGTTAGTAACTGTAGCTCAAGAATATGAGAGATTTGTACTTGGAGAGCAAAGATGCTTTTCCTCTCTTGTCTAAAGGAAGATGGCTCCAGAGCCTGCCAAGAAGGAAGTACACGAGCTCTTCTGTTGTTTTTTTCTTTTCTCTAGAAAATGCCAATTTACAAGGGTAGTGTTTCTTGACAGTCAAGTTGCTAATGCAACACCTGTCCTCCTTTCCTGAAGGATCTTTTACTCATCTTGAAGTAGCCTGAGCAGTTCGAAGAAAGTGATGCTGATTATTGCAAAATTCAGTTGTGGTTTTTTTTTTTTATTTCACAAAGGGGGATGACAGGCACAACATCAGCTCAAATATGGTACGTTTTGACTCTGGCTTTGGCTGCTGCCGTCTGCTTCCTAGAGCTGCCGAGGAGCAGGGCAAGGGGGTGCACACCAAATCAAAGATCTGACGAGAATACCAAATCTAGGGAGCAGGACAGCAGAGATTAGAGTAAATCAGGCACTTCAGATGCTGTGACCACCTAGCCAGGATTCCCTTTTAATTAAGGCTGTAACAATTTAGCTTTTTAAAAAAAAACATTCTGCAATTAGTATTTATTTGAATAAGTACTGTTGCTTCCCGTTTGATTTTGCACTAATACATTGTGCTGGTTTGGTAGGAAAGCAGACAGGAGGAATGGATGCATTTGGAAGAAGGGGAAGGCTGCGGTGAAATGACACACGATCCCTTTTCTCTCCCTCTCCCAGCCTTGTAGAAACACCTTTAACAGATGAGCTCTCTGCATCTGCTGCTGGGAGAAACTTTCTTTCAACTTGATTCTTTTTTTTTTTTTTTTCTAATTCTTCCAAGGGCTCAAGGATAATTAAGCCACCTGACACCCATTGAAAATGTTTTGGCAGCTCTAAGAGGATATGAAGTGCTTCTGCGCTAATGCTGGCAACAGCTCCAGTGTGTGTTAGAGGGCTTTCCTTCTTAACTCAAAACGAGTATTTGGAAGTAATGATCCTTGAGCTTTTAACATAAGAGGATTGAAAATCATAAAAATCAGAGTTCAGGTAGTTTCATGCTAGTTTTTTAGAATCCTGTAATTAGATTTGTATAGCAATTAAATGCGCAACGGTATTTTGTGATTTCTAAGTAATATTTGGCTCGTATTTCATGACTGCTGAGTCACAGAATTTTCTCATTTCAAAATAGCTTGGAAGGATCTAGTAGTGTGTGGCTTTTAGCCTACAGCTGTACAGTTCACGGCTCTGTTGATTGCAATTGCTGTGGTGCTTATTCTCATCTGAGATTAGGGCAGAGCAGTTTTACAGGCCGTTACAGAGTCATGATATTTTGTATGTAACAAGTCATTTTCTATAACTACTTCTATGTACTTATATATTATGAAGCTAAAATAAATGCTCTGTAAGTATATGATATAGAAGCATAGAGATACGAATGTGCGTAGTTATAAGTGTAATTATTATGCAAATACTATTTTTATTATAGTTGACTTTGGTTGGAGAAAGCAAAGCAAAGGAGGACGTTATGGTACTGGGTTCTGTGCAGTATATACTGATTTAAATGTCCGCATGGCTGCTCTCCAGACTGCTGTGTTGGAGCACTGTAGACTGGAGAGAGGCAACAGAGAGTCCTAATCTGTGTAAAATTAGCATCCATGTGTCTGTTGGACTGTGGACAAGCATTATTAAATACCAGTTTATTGTCACGATAATGCAAGCGCCGTGACAGAAGTTCACTTTTTTGGCCTGGCTTTGTCTCTCAGTCCCCAGGATCATCTCACCTGGAAGTCTCGTTTTTAGTAACTGCAGAAAAAAAGTAGCTTCTTTGATCTGAGGCTTCTGCCTTTTAAGGATTTTACATATAAGCCGCGAGCAGACTGTTCAGCTTAACTTTCTGTAATGGTGTAAATTATATGTAGGTTTAGTTTTTACAACTTAGAGTGCTTTAATTTATGAGCTGTCACCAGGCTCATATGAAAAAACTGTTTAGATGGGACCATCTTGTGCAGTGGAGGCTGCTTGAATGCCGACTGGAGTTCGATAACCGTGTGAGATGCTTTCATAGCACAGTTTGTGTGTCTCCTCTCCCTACTTCACCCAGAAGGTCACCTGCCTGCTGGGGCACAGAAGACCAGAGCATTTTAGGCTTCTGCAGACTCCTGCTGGTTTTGGTATAGTTTGAGCAGTACAGTATCTGTGTAGGTTTTGCTGGAGTGTTTTGGTTTGTTGAATGTTTTATAACTTATGTTTATATTTAAATTTAATGGGAATCAAGGAAATAGCTTGGACAGTGCTTCTCCAAATATGTTTGGTGGGTTGGTTTGTTGTTTTTTTTTTTTATATATAACTTGAATTTCACTTAGTCTGGCAACATATGGACTGTCTTGAAATTCTTGTCATTTGACATGTTTGATGTTACGCATCGCTTGTCGCTGGTGTGCTCGTTTATTTGTGTTCGGGTGGTAGTAACAATCCTTCACCTACATCCAGGCACCTCAACCTGAGCGTGAGGCCGAAGACGCTGTCAGCCTTGGTGAGGAGCGGTGTCCCCGAGGCCCTGAGAGGAGAAGTGTGGCAGTTGCTGGCAGGGTGTCATAATAACGATCACCTGGTGGAGAAGTACCGAATTCTCATCACAAAGGTAGAATGCTTTTTTGTCATCTCTTTTTATTTATTTATTTATTTCCCCCCCCCATATCTTAATGAATGGAAATAGAGACTTCTGAGTCTGTACCCTCTTGCTTAAACATTTGTGAATGTATCTGAGTGCGGCGTATGAACCAGGGAGTGTAATTGAACCCCACTGCAACAAAAACCTGACAGGCAGCGTTAGTTGTGGCGTTAGCTGTAATTAGTCTGCTTTCTTTTTAATAGTCCTATGTCTCTTTCCCTCGGATGAGTTCTGAGTTAGTATGTCAAGAATTAGTATTCTATTAATTGCTTTCATAATTAACAGTCAGGCAGCTCGTTTCCTGTACTTGTTTGGGTTTCCTGAATGAAAGCTGGATTTGCTGTATTGTCTTAGGTTCATGCTAAAAATCCAACACTGGTTGAAACTGCAGCCTTTGTTTGATAGAAAAACCAGAATGCTTTGGACGTTTCTGCACTAGAAAACAGTTTTTTAACTTCTCATCTTGAATGCTGACCTCAGTAACACAGGAAAAGAAAGAATCATGTATTCAGGCATCACTCAGTGCTCCTCAAAGTTCCAGAGGAACAAATAGGTCACAAAATGAAATGTCTGTACCTTAGTCAGGAAACTGAGAGTTCATTTGGATTTGACCATTATCTGTATGGATTATTTTACTGCTTTCATCAAACACACAGGTCTTAGAAGGACTATCTTAGAAATCATTAATGATGCAACTTTAGTACAAATATAACAGAACTTAATTATTCACCAGTTAAAAAAGCCAAACAACTGAATCTGCCTTTGTATATCTGGTCTGATGGCACAGATTCTCAAGGAGCAATTAAAGACCTTATTCTGAGGGCAAGAGGGTTCTGAAATTAAACTTGGCCTCTGCTGGAATCAGGCAGGAAGGATCCTACGTGATTTGAATGCATCATAGTAGATTAGCTAAAAATGTTCTGCTATAAGTACTTTCACACACTTATTGAATTTAGAAGAAACTCGATCTGAATTCCTTAATACCGGTACATGCACTGTAGAGCTGTAACTTGGATTTTATGGTGAATAAATCACACAAACAATGCGGAGGCTGAGTGCTTGGGCAAGGAACACGTCACAGTTACTCCTGTTGTGTTATTTTAATTGCCTAGTGAGGAGCTGACAGCGTCGTTTCCCTGTTTCAGCATGTTGATATCAGAACGGGAAAGATGATCTCTGTGTGGCACAGTTGGTGACACGTCCTGCTACTATCTTTGTGAGCTAGAAAGGAATAGTGTAACGCTTCATTTTAAAATCTGTGAAACCTTCCTGCTCATTTCCATTTGGCAGAGACAAAGGAAATAACCTGGATCTAACGTGTTGGAAGCCTCTCTGGAGCCCAACTGAAAAGGGAACGTAGGCAGCTCTGGTGCTGTGTTCTGCAGCAAAAGGACTGGCTATACCTGCCGTGGTCATTCAGCATAGAAACTAATTAAGGAATTAAATAATAATAGAAAATGAGTGCTGAATAACCATTTTCAGGCTCTGCAGTAATCATATGTGGTCTGCAGTACGTTACCAGCATGCTGTAATAACCAGTTCAGGCAAATGGCAATGAAGTCTCCTGTAATCTGGAAGTGCCATATTAGACCATTCTTGAGGCTGTTTGCGTTATTGTGACTTAAATGTAAATTGGATGAAAATTGGCCACGGTGTTTGTGTAGAACGGACAGAGATCGGCGCTTGGAGAGCAAAAGCATCTGCCTGGTTCCCAGTGGAACCCTGATTCCTGCGGGCAGTGGGGGTGAGCCTTCAGAAGGGGTTATCAGTGGTGGTGTGGAAGCACCAAAGGATGCAGATAGGCACTGAATTCAGAATTGAGAGGCTGATGAATTTGAGACCCAGGAATATAACGTTTGCAGAGCTGCCGTGTACAGTATGTGCTAACTGTGTAATAATGCTGGCTTCCACTTTGGCTTTCACTTTCTTTTTTTTTTTTTTTTTTTTTTTTTCCACAGATCATTTGGTAATTTTGGAGTTGTAATGTGACTAATTCTTACTGCTCTGAAAATAGCAGCGCGGTCACAGTCAATATGCAGCAATGCACGGGAGTAAACGTGTCTGGGGGAAAAAAGAATTGTTAATTATGTGAATGCAGGGGTCCCTCAGGATATATTGCATTACCTCAAGGCTTTGCCACGTTTTGTGTGTCACTAATACAAGTTATTCCCTGGCAGTCGTGCAGTCGTTTGCAATACCGTGCCTTGAGGATGGTGTATCTGAGAGTGGCGTAGTGCAGAAGCACAAGGAGTTGATGGAAAACCTTTGCTCTTCAGCACAAGTAGGAGCTGCAGTTAAGCCCAGTCGAGCACTCCTAATCCAGTGCCCCTTCTCTCTTCCTGCTGACCTCTATTCCTGTAGCTGCAGTTGATTTCTGACAGGCTTTTCAGGACCCCATGCGGCAGCACGGTCCCAAATTAATAAGGATCTGTGTTGACAGCTGCTTCAAAAGCTCCTGGACTCCTTCAGGGATTCTTTATTATTTTTTTTTTCTGCCTTGTGCAGGATGCTGGATGCAGGAGCCCCAGTGCTTCTCCTGGTGTTTGCTTTCTGTGCCGTTCTGGCCCCCGGTGCTCAGTGAATCTGTGATGTTTTTTTTGCTTTCTTTTGCAAATTAGCGGCTGCAAGGAGAGTTTCTTATTTACTGCTGATGTGTGGCTATGGAATGATTAAAAAGGAAATGTCTTCTGTTGTGTTCTACCACTGAAGGCTGTGTCTGGGTCTCTTCTTGACTCGAGTATTAAAAATGGCATTGAAACTGTGCCCCGAGTGCCCACGTTGAGTTCTGGTCATCAGGATGGTGTTTATTGTTTATCAAAGAAGTAAGGGGAGAATAATTATTAGCTGTGGTTTTTGTACCCTGTGCTTTTGTTACTGCAGTAGTGTCTAAGGTTCACCATCGTGGTGCTTCCACAAATGACTTCTGAGAATTTGCACACCATCTGTGTGCAATAATAAAGCTTTTAGCAACTCCAGATTGCCGTGCTGGTGGTGGGGAGTGTGGATGAAAGCCAGCCCAGTGAATTAAGGTCATGTCCCTACTGGGGACAGAAAGCAAACTCTAGGTAAAGCGATCTAGACAATCCCTTCGAGAGGCATCTGTTCCTGGGAGGACTTTGGCAGTCGTGGACATGGCTGTTAATCTTCAGGCTTCCAGCCACTGGAAGGTTGGAGGAGGGACACGGGGACTCGCTTCGGGCATTAATGACCACCTGCAGGAAAAGTACTTGGTGTTTTTGACAGTCATAGGTGGATGGAAGGTATTGTTGGGTAGAAAACTTGTAAAGTGAGCCACGCAGGTTTAAAAGAAATAATAAAATCATGACACAAACCAAAATAGACAATAGTCCCTTCTCGGATAAGGTTTTTAAAAATGATCAATACAACTGCTGAATCTCTCAGCTCGGTACTGATCTTTCTGTGGAGAAGTCCTTCATTCTACCAAGAACTTGACATTTACAATATTAAGGAGAAAATAAGAGCTTTGCATATAGGTCTGTGTGGGAAGAAATGATGCTGAAAGGAAAAAACCGTGAACTGTACCAGATAAATACACTATATTAAGAAAATTATGACATGAGAGGGACATCTTGTGGCACAAATAAAAAAAAAAAAAATTAAAAAGTCCAGTGGCAGGAGGAGTATCCTGGGATGTTACCCCAGGGTCACCATTTCTGGTGGCAGTTCTAGGCCTGGTAAGAGATTAATTTGTTCCAGTTTTTGGTATAGCAGGGCTCTTGCTACCCACTTTCTCATCTTCCCACTTTTTTGTCTCCATGAGCAGAGAATTACTGGACAGAGAAGTTCTACCAAGTGTACTCCTCTGCCTTGGTGCAAACGGTACTAGTTTTTAACGAACAAATAGATTAAAATGTCAGTACCGTTATTTGACTGAACACGTTGCTTCGTCAGTGGCATAGAATCACAGAGCCGTCTAGGAAGGGACCTTTGAGATCGAGTCCAGCCTTAACCCAGCACTGCCTTTAGTTGTGGGTGGCTGACATTTATTTTCCACCTGTATTGCAATCAGATTTCCGTATTTCATGTGCATTAAGAAGAATACATTGAATTTTCAGGAGTACAAAGGGCCACGGTTGTGTACAATCAACTGAAATGAAACCTAACCTAGATCTGGGCATCACGGTGTGAGAAGTAGGACGTGATCCTGCTGTCAGTGTGCCTGAACCTCTGCATCCCTTGTTTGATGAGCTTTGATCACGTGGTGATAGAAGTTTAATTATCTTTTATGAGCGGTAGTTTTCCCAAGAGTTCTGGTTGTAACTTTGAATGATTTCTCAAATACCTTTTAGTAGTCTTAGATGAGGTCGTACCTTGTCACTGCTCGTGGTGGGAGAAGTCCCTACAACACCGAAGTATTCTCAGTCCCTCGCAGGGCTCAGCCCCCTGGGCCACACGTGATGTCCTGTAGAAGTGGCTCTGCTGGGGCAGAGCTGGGGTAGCAGGGAGGGGTACTGCCAGCCCAGTTACCTTCCAGTTGCAGTTTATACCCTTCGTTGGCCACCTCGGTCCAGCATCTGGTGCAGGGAGGATTGGGAGAATGAAGTTGAGAGGTGGCTCCTTTGGGCCAGGATGTGTGAAGCAGGAGTAGGTTGGCATGAAATTGGAATGAAGTTATTTCTCGAGGGAAAGATAAAAAGTTGGTTAAAGGGAAAACTCTCTCCTACAGAAACACCTGTTGGCTGGGTGGGAGTTCAGCTTGTACTTGTCATAAAAATCTAAACATTGAGGAGCTTTTGGTGGTGTTTTGTTTTGGAACTTCAGCAGCCAGGTGTTGTTTTGGTCAGTCTCACCATGTCCAGTACCATCCTGGGTTTATATATCCAAGATGCATTGAATTTTAAACATACGTTGTTTCCTTAAGGATGTTTATAATGTGTCTATTTGTGCCTGAGGATCCAGAAGTACTATTGGAATCAACGGGGATATAAATTATTCTCTGCTTTGGGAAGACAGGAGATCATTTCTCCAGCAGTAATTCAATCATGGCTTGGGTTCTGTATAACTACAATACTCTTGCCTAAATTTCATTCAAAGTTTGTTTCCTAGCTACAGTTCTTCAATTGCCACGAGTAGAAACGCCATAAATTATAACAAAAATGAAGGACAATAGGAAAGGGATCTTTTGGGGCATAAAGATAGGGCGGAAAAAACAAGTTTTTGTTTACAGGCTTTTGCACAAGACTAACTAAAAATCTGCCAAGTCATGCTGTTGGCTGGCACAGATTTTTGACCAATACGAGTGTATCGTAAGATGGTTGGGTTTTTTTCCTGCTTCCAGGTCAGCTAAAATCCCGAGCTGCAGTGTGTCACGCTGCAGTGTGACTGCTCTGAGACCTGTCCCTTTGCCTGCAATTCCTTTCCCATTCGTTATCCCTAATGGCAAACACATCCCTCTCTCTCTCAGAATAACAATCGTTTAGCTCGGGTTAACCCAGACCCTGGGTTTGGTGGTTTCAGCTGAATTCCGTGTGGGGGCTGACGCTGTCAGGGCGCCGGTGGCAGCTTTCTTCTTTGACAAAAGGACCTTATTTGTTGAAGAGCCTCGTTCCAGTCTCTTACTGGTTCGATCAGTTCAAAGACCAATTCCAGTAGCGCTGGGCTGGTCCTAACTGGTGGCAGTGGAGCAGTTTGGTATCCGGGTCGGAGAACAAGCTTCCCCATACCACGGGAAGGAGTTTTTTCCCATGTGCCAAGTGAGTAAAACGCTCCTGACAACCCGGAGGATGCGAGTGTCCTGTGATGGCACCTCCGCCTTGGACGCGTCCAAGAGGTTTTTCTGGTTTCGTGTGCGTGATGGTGTTGGCCTGTGGTGGAAATACGAGTTCGAGTGCTGTGTTGTGGATCTCTTGCTCTCTGGAATGTCATTGGGTTTTCTAGTTTGTCTGCTTTGGTGTAGGTCGTTTTGGAGGCTGCCGGGGATAGCGATGCCTTCGGGGTTTGTGTATCTCTGTGCAGGAGGTGCTCACCTGCCTGGGGCAACATCTGGACCGCTGGAGGGACAGGGTTCTCGGCTTTGCCCTTGGTTTCAGGTGTCAACACAAAACTACACCGGGGAGAGACGCGTTCCTTCTGGTGTTTACCCAGAAAGGCTGGGATGGAGAAGCCTTAAATTCCGACTAAACGTTTGAATTCGCGTCCTTGTGCGGACGGCTGTCATGTACGGCGCGGGGAGGAGGCGCAGGGGTGGGCGGCTGGCTGGCTGTCTGTCCGTCCGTCCGCCTGTCGGTCGGAGCCGGGCGCGGGCGTCTGTCGGTCCGCGGGACCGGGCTGTGCGGGGGCAGCGGCTCCCGGGGACCCGCC
>VZRU01005721.1:693002-715059 GCA_013398155.1 Pedionomus torquatus | reverse complement strand
GCCGTAGCAGGGCGTGGGGAAGGAGGGGTGGTGATGGAGGTGGCGGGGAGCGCGGGGGGGAGAGGCGGCTCTGTAAACCACTTTCCCCTTCTCTTCTGTCAGCCTGTGGGAGGACTCTCGTCCCGACTCGCTGAAGGTTCCTTCTCCCTCTTCCCCCAAGCCCTCGTCCCTCCTCGGCGAGGCAGAGCCCACCCAGGAGGGCTTTAAAATCAGCCCTCTCCCGTGTGCGGGTGTGCAGTTGCTGACATGACTGCTGCCGGGTCCCGCTGCACCGGGAGCAGCGGGGAGCCGGATTTAAAGGGGAATTGTGCTGCAGACAATGCACAGCAGCAGCATCTGGAGCAGCCCTGGGGACTGGAGCTCCGGTTTTGACATTGCTACACACACAGAGCACCAGCCGCAATGACAGCAGCTGCCTGGAGTGGCTGCAGGCAGCAGGCAGGAGCATGAAGTAGGGAGCTCACTGCAGTGCTCAAGATGAACTCCTCTTTGGTTGGTAACCAGAGTGGCCGGCCCTTCTGCCTCCTGGCCATTAGCTATTTGGAGACCATCAATTTTTGCCTCCTGGAAGTGGTTATTATCGTGTTCCTCATGGTGCTGATTATTTCAGGCAACATTATTGTGATATTTGTCTTTCACTGTGCACCTCTGCTGAACCACCACACCACCAGCTACTTCATCCAGACCATGGCGTACGCTGACCTCCTGGTGGGCGTGAGCTGTCTGGTGCCTTCTTTGTCTCTGCTGCACTACCCTATTGTTTTAAGCGAGTCCTTGGTTTGCCAAATCTTTGGTTACGTGGTGTCGGTGCTGAAGAGCGTCTCCATGGCCTCTTTGGCGTGCATTAGCATCGACAGGTACATTGCCATCACGAAGCCGCTGACCTACAACACGCTGGTTACCCCGTGGAGACTTCGCATCTGCATATTGATCATTTGGCTCTACTCCTGCCTGGTCTTCTTACCCTCCTTCCACTGGGGAAAGCCCGGATATCACGGGGATGTGTTTCAGTGGTGCGCCAACTCCTGGAACACCGATCCCTATTTTACCCTCTTCATCGTGGTGATGCTCTACGCCCCGGCTGCTTTCATCGTCTGCTTCACTTACTTCAACATCTTCCGCATCTGCCAGCAGCACACCAAGGAGATCAACGAGAGGCGAGTGCGCTTCAGCTCTCAGGATGGGGAGGCTGGGGAGGCGCAGCCCTGCCCGGACAAGCGCTACGCCATGGTTCTATTCCGCATCACCAGTGTCTTCTACATCCTCTGGTTGCCCTACATCATCTATTTTCTGCTGGAGAGCTCCAATGTCTATAGTAACCGCGTTGCGTCCTTCTTGACCACTTGGCTTGCCATTAGCAACAGTTTCTGCAACTGTGTCATTTACAGTCTCTCCAACAGTGTCTTTCAGAAGGGGCTTAAGCGTCTCTCGGGGGCTATTTGTGCCTCCTGCGCCAGACAGCGGGTAGCTAAGGACTCCTCTACCTCTAGGAGCAAAAGATCTTCCAATGGATGTCACGTCTAAGACGCCTATCAGCTGGACTGGGAAGTGCAGGGACAATTCTGTAAATCGCAAAATAAGTTAAATATGATTTTAAGATGTCCAGATTTGCAAAAAGGCTTCTGAGAAATGCTGCTGACACAGAAGAATCAGGAGCACATATCGTTGTGGTTTCACTTTAAAAAAAATGATTTCTGTGGAGGAGGCTGTGGAGTTTCACCTCCATATTCATTTTTAAGAATAAAGCTGTATCTTGACACTTACCTCTCCAGCTGGTGTGACTGAATGGAGTGGGTGTCTGAGAGCTTCGGCAAAATGTAGTCTTTCTTACAGCTTTACTAGGTTCTTTGGAGATTCGTGCTTCACATGTAAATGATAGATCTGAAGTGGAAATGTCACAGTATATGGTATATTACAGGGATTTTTTTAATATATGCCAAAGTATATTGACACAATGTTCCAGCATCATAACAGAAGGGGCCAAAAAAATTGTTTTTCAGTGCTACCTAGACAGGACTTCTAGAACAGTAGTGAACAATGTGAACATTTTGGTGTGAATTTAAAGTCTTATCGAGCCGTGGGTGCAGCGGTGTGACGGGAACAGCCGTACCCCTGGGAGGACTGATGTGGCTCCCGTGCCCCGTTGCTCTGGTAGGATGCCTGTGTGCGATCCGAGTACGGCATCTGCATTTTCCTGTTTGTTGTGAAGGAAGAAGGAAAACTTGGATCAGACCAAATTTAGCAGTTAAATAAAATGTGTTTTGATAAGCTCAGAGAAAATGCATGTCGCTTTATGATACCGGAGTGGTGGCAGCCACTCCAGGATGATGCCAACATGTGAAAATTATTCTCAAAACGGTGGAGAAATGCCATGGTTTTGGATGTGGAAATTTTCTCAAGAACAACTTTAAAAATAACATGTCGTCCTGTTCCCCCCCCCCCTTTTTTTTTTTAATCTAAATTCTTCTGATATTTTACATACTAGAACTTAAGGGGAAAGGAAAGAAAACAATTGTCTTCTAAACAGCTAAGGGAACTATGTTGTAAATTTAACTGTAGTATTTGAGTTATTCATAAGTGCACAGAGCTAAATGAGAGACATTTTTCTTTAGCCTTCATGGGATTAAAGATGGTTCGAATATAGCAGGAGCTAAATCCTGTTGGCAAACGCGGATCTAACTGGTCAAATAAAGCCAGTGGCTGAGAAGCCAAATCTCATTGACCACAGCTTTTTCAGGCCAGCTTAGATGCAATATTTTTGAGTACTGGAGCGCTGTTAAGAAGACAAGTGTCACCCTCCGGTGGAGTGGTTGTCCTAAAGAATATCCTTGTCTTTTTGCTGATGCCATATTGGAAAATGAAAGCGAACCAAGTATTCCTGTAATTAACGGATTATGGTCTTCATCGTCTTATCTCACAGGGGTTTGGGGGGTGTCTCTTCCCCGCCCCCGCCAGCTCTGGTCTGAGGATGTGCCACCCACAGGACCTCCCCAGCACTGGCTGCCGGGATCCGGGGGAGTTCCCAGCCCATGTGTAGGGTCGGGTGTGCTGTTTGTCGTAGTGGGAATGGAAAAATATTAGGGAAAAGTACTTTGATCTTTTTAGAACTAGGGTAATTCTCTTGGCCAGAGGGAGGAAGGCTCTTCCCTTGGTTTTGTTAAAAGGTTTCAGGTCTGCTGTTGTTAATAGATGGAGATCATCCTCTTTTTGGTACTCTGCCCTGTCCCTCCTGCAAGCGTGTGCGCACCCACCTCTGGTCTGCTCCGAGCCCCAGCCTCTTGTCTTCCCTGCTTTCCCCTGGAGAATAACAGCTTGTGTCTCTGTCCCGTCACTCGCCACGGTTGCTACAGGCTGTCCTCGCTGCTCCTCCACCTCCACTCCAGAACCATCCTGTGAGGAAACGGGGAGGAGGAATGAGCAGCAGGATGAAGCCCTTTGGCATGGACCTGTCGGTGCTCCTTGCCGACAGGCACCAGTCCCCTTACGGGTATGTGTGTGCCCCTTCTGGGGAGGCTGGGGCAGGACCCTGCTACTGCTACCTGCTTTGGGTTCAAGAGCCCCGTTCCAAAGCACGTTTAAGTCGTATCCTGGTCTTCTCTCAACGTATTCCATCTGTAGTCCAAACCTCTCAAGATAAACTTCCTCCTAAGTTCACCTGAATTTTTAAGAACAAAGGTTGTCTAAACCCTGCTGCCTTCACGATGACATTTCTTCTTCTCTTTTGTAATTAGACAGTGTCTGGAGCGGGGGCTCTTGCTGGGATCCTTGTGCTGCCACGACAGCGGAGATCTGTTCTGCAGAGCTCTTGCTGCCTGAATTTTGGGTAGAGACACAGACAGCTGGGGGGGAGTGGAGTATAAGGGTGTAGTGAGTCATTTATAAATGGTATAATAAGCTCACAGCACATCAGCCAGCTAATTGTTCTCAAGTGTTTTGTAGGTATTATGGCAAAGGTGGGCTTCGGGGAACAATTTAAGGGCTTTAGTCACTAATATCAAAGCGTGTGTGTGTAGTATTTTTGGAACAGCCTCTCAGGTAAACTCCCAATAGCTTTTCTCTGACTCCTCACCTTATCTAACATTTTCAAGCCTTTGAAGTGATGCACTCTATCATCTTGAAACAGCATCTATCTTGAAATAGCATTTGATTAAATTTAGTAGAAGAAAATGATGTTTTAGGGCATAAACCCCTAAAACTGGCTGTTTCAGGCTTNGGAACAGCCTCTCAGGTAAACTCCCAATAGCTTTTCTCTGACTCCTCACCTTATCTAACATTTTCAAGCCTTTGAAGTGATGCACTCTATCATCTTGAAACAGCATCTATCTTGAAATAGCATTTGATTAAATTGTTCGTTTTTGAGAATATGGGAAATTTTAACAAGTGGTAAGGGGTCTAAACCACGGCATAGAGGTTGGACTCAGGATGAAGCAGCTGCCACTTCAGCTCTAGGCCTGGAACTGCAGCTGAAGCGTGGTGGCTGCTGCAGATGCAGATGCAGATGTGCACTCGCAGCTCCTGCTGCTGGGCAGCTGAGCTTCCATTGAGGTTCCATCATAACCTTCCGAACAGCCAGGCCTGTGCTCAATTGCTTTACTCATCTCAAAGTCTTCATCGGCTCCAGTGATTTCCAAGAGGTGAAATTCAGAACCTAGAAGCCTCCTGGAGATGAGGACAGAGAGGAGCTGCAGCCGATTGATGCGTTCAAGTTTCATCCAGTGCTGAACAGACGCTCTCAAATACTGCCTCCGTAGTTTAGTTCTAGAGTCAAATATTTCTGGTTTTGTCTGTGTTAATTTATTTATTTTTTAACAAAATCTAAATTGCTTTTTTTCTCTCTAAGTTAATTTACTGTTGATCTAGGTTTGTATGTGATTAGATGTTTTAAATATTCCTAACGTTTGAGTCTGTTGTCTTCAGTGGAGCTGCACGGGGGTGACTCTCCTTCACTGTGCCAACTCCCGAAGAGGTAATTCTGAAGTATATTACTTGGTTGCTCAGCAGTCCGTGGAGCAGCCTTTGATAAGGTGAGGCACCTTGTCCTCACAGCCTGTGCTAGGAATTGTTAGGCAGGAAACTTTCCAGCTGGGTCACTTTCATCGTTGCACGTAGGAAACTAACCCTTTTCTTGGCTGTATTTGCATCCAAGTGTGCCTGGCGCTTCAGGAGTCCCGATCAGATGAACACCACACCAAGTAGAATACAAAAATCAAATTACATCTTCGTAAAAATTGTGGGTTGCGATATGATTAAGTGGACTAATTTTGAAGTTCCATTTCAGCCTACAAATTATTTTTTTTGGTATTACTTTATTTATATTTTTTTAATTAGGGTTATCTTTCAAATCAGGCTGCTGGGAGGTACAATTTGTAGGATGCAGTTCAGTGACGCCTTTAGTGCTGTGGAAAGGATTTCTGTACACACAGCTCCTCAGAAGGTGATAATTTGCTTCATCTAGAACTCTTGATTATTATTTTTTTTTAAGTTTACTGGAAGATTAGGTTGTGACTGTATTGTCCTTTTTCAAATAGTTTAGCTGAAAATCTGTGAAATACTATTTTTTCACTATCTCCAGTCAAGTGGGAGTATTTTTTAATTCAACAGGTGTCTTGTGTGTGAAATAAAAGGTTTGCTTTTAGGTTGTTTTAATTAAAGGTTACTAGTTTCTACAGTCTTTCTTTGCTGTTCGGGTGTTTGTACTTGTTTTTAAGGTCTTTATCACTCAGAACTTGGTTTCCACGGGTTGGAATTCTGGCAAGGCTCGGTGTCAGGGTGCCAAGGGGCAGTCGGGAGCATTGGTCACAAATCCTTGAGAAGAAGAAAGTGGTGTGAAGTAGCAAGAGCAGGGAATTTGGAGTAGCACGAGGGTGTGAAGAGTCTTCCTTCCAGCACAGACATGAATGAGTTTCCAAATTTCAGTCTCACCTTGCATCTCGGTGGCGTCGTCCTTTTCCTGTGCGTAAAAAGGTTTTGGTTGTAAGAAGCTTTAATTTCCATCAATTTGCCTGCTCTGAAAAAACACTTCCAAGGCATGTATGCGGTGTGAGATGGAAACATTCAGTACACCAAGTTAATAAGCAGATTTTTTTTTATATTTACTGTGCTATTACCAAGCGCTGTGATGATAACAGATGTGCTGAGCCTTCGTGAGCCAGGAAGTCTGAGATGTTCCAGTCTCATCTCACCCCACAGCAGGGCTTGAAGTTGACAGAACTTCCCCTAGTTCAGGTTGGTGCTTTAGAAAACATTCTTAGGAACTAATATCTCAGCGTAGGAGTCTGCCTTTAGACGTTAAGAAACAAAAGGCCCAATTAAAACTTTTCCAGTTACTTGATTCACCTATTGTAGGTAGCTTTAGTTTAATAACAGGAGGTGGAGGTTTGGAAGCATTACTTGCTCCGGGGTCCCTTTCGCTTTGTAATAGTCTGGGCTTGGAGCAGGCCCTGGGTCATCAGGCTGCACAGCTCGTCTCCAGCCACATCAACGGCCCCTTTTCTGAGATGGGGGGAGAATTCCCATCATTTTGCACTAGGAAAGAAGGGTTCTGGCTTCTAGAGGCCGACCACCTCTTAGAACTTCTCAGCTGTTACCTCCCCTCTTGCCTGCGCGTCGCAGGGGTACCGCGTTGAAGGACATCTTTGGCAGAGAAGCAAAGGCAGACAGTTTAATACTAAAATTATGCATGTCAAATATTTTTGGAAGAGGAGAGCACTTCAGAATTAAAATTCAGTATGTGTAGAACCAGAGGCAGTGGTATTGAGAGAAGGAAACTGAAAGTTGTGGCCAGTGGAGACAAACCGAGGAAACCCTCTGGGCAGCTGTGTCTGCACGGGTGGTGGGGTGGAAGTCGCAGTCCTGTCACAACAATGCAGTATTTAATTTAGGTCATATACTTTGCAGGACATTGGTTCTTTTAAAAGATGGAGTTTAACCTTCTTGCTTTTGCTTTGCTACACTCCAGAGGCAGCTTTTCAGTTTTTTTCCTGTGACACAAGGTTTCCTGGGCAGGTGAAGTGTTCTGCTGGCGCGGGTGCCTGGGTTGGGGCTTCCACTCACCACTGACTTCTGACACCTTCCCAGTTTTATTCCCCTTGCAGAGTTTAAACCAAGCCAGGGCAGTTAGCAGTGCTTGCCAAGGGACGTGTGTGCGGATTGCACCCGTCTCCTGTTGGCATCTCTCGAGCTTTAGACTTAACAAAAATGTTAATAGAAGTTAGGTTGCTGTGTCCTGATGCAGGGCGGTTGTTTACAGCCTCTGTGGCAATCTGTCCTGGTGAAGTTGATTCTCTGGCTAGGGGATTTGTGGTTACTTCAGTTGAGAAACACAAGTTGTTAAAGTCTCGGTTGGGTTTGTCCTGAAGATGCCGGGGAGCGTGGTGGTCGCTGAGCGGCTCGGAGGAGGCGCAGGCTCTGCCCTGGGCAGACGGGACCCTGCGCGCAGGGTGACAGCCTGGCTTTGTTTGCCAAGAAGATTTTAGGAACGCTGAGCGGACGCACGTTGCATTGGGTTGTGCTTGGGAGCTGAAGGTAGCAGGGGGTGCCTGCGGGAGAGCTGCTCCTGGGCAGCCCTGGGTGCCCGGCGAGAGGGACGCGGGTCCCAGCTTCTTGTCCCCACTTCTTTCTTTTTATAAATTTGTAAGACGAAGATAGCAATTTTGTAATTCAGAGCTTTGGCTTCTCTCTGATGGTCGTTTACTAGAGATCCTTTAATTAAAGTTTAAATGAGTTCAAGTACCTCCTTGTAAAGATGAACTCCAGTCTTGCTGCGCATACGCCAGTCATCCCGAAACGTGACGGAGCTCACGTGATACAAGCAATCAGATGCTTAATCAACCAAGTCATCGCTTTTATGATAAATTGGAAAAAGTTCTTCTGGGACTTCAACTGCAAATGAATCCTCAAAAATCAATAATTAGATTAGTAAAGGATGACGTTTTAATGTGCTGGCAGGAACATAGAGGGTTTTGTCAGGGGAAGCAAAAACCAGACTTTGCACTAGAGTGGCTTAGGTGTATGTATAGTGCTAGTGATCGTGTGCCTGTGTGAAATCTTTGGACTATTTTAATATAATATAAGGCTTGGAGCTTTAGCTAACTCAAGTTGCTTGTTTTATGAAGTTACATTAGTACCACACTGTGAAGTATTTTTAAATATTAGCATTACTGAGTATGAAAAGTATTTCATAAAAACATTTTTTAAAACATTTTTTCTGTAGATACTGTCGAAAGAATTGATGTTTAGTGTACAGAGAAACAAACCCCCGGGGGTTGCAAGGTACCTGTGTGTTTCTGATCACCTCGGGGTTTGAGGGGTTAGGTATTTCTTGAGGTTGAATTGTTGTCATTAAAACCTACTAAAAATAACGGTGCAGTTAATCCTTCCAGATAAGAGGGAGCAGCGTTACCTCCAGCCACGCTTCTCAGCTGTCTGAAAGGATTTGCCATCGCATTTATTGTCTTCACAGACTTAGGTCTCCAGAAATGCTGTACAGCACAGTGTTCTGCAAGTTCCGATGCTGAGAAGGTTCTCTCCATGTGTAACCCTTGAAATCCAGTTTCTGTTGTAATTCTGGCATGTGCACACTAGATTCAATTTTGTATTCCTCTAATGAATGCAACGGGATGGAAACGAGTTTGCGATTGCTAATGATGAGCTTTTTTACTGTTCTTAATCCTCGTGGGTATGTCTTCAGGGATTTCGAAAATGTATTAGTACCTTTTTTAATTGGGGTTTGTTTGGGGCTGTTTGTTTGTTGTTTTTTTTTCCACCTGCTGTTTACAATTAGACCGCGAGCATGGGAGGTGACGCCTGCATGTGCTTTTGGGTTGCTTTGCTGAAGGACACGCCGTGGAGCGCCCTGGCTGGAAGGGATGCTCGCTGTTCCCTGCATCCCACCCGTGGCCTCGTGCCCCAGCAGTGTCTCGGGGGAGGCAGCAGAAGCCACCGGTGGGATGATTTCAGCGTGATCCATGGAGATTGGACATTGGTCAGAAGGTCGCTACGAGGAGTTTTGTGGGGGAGACGGTCCAGCTCCTTTGCACGAGTAGTGTTACAACTGGTGGGTTTTTTTTCCCCCGTGTCAATGAAAAGGCTGAAAATAGACGAAAGTCACAGGTAAGGATGTGAGTGTGTGTGTTTGTAAGAACCTTGGGCACTTTTTCCTGCTGGAAACTGTTCTGCCTTAAGAGAAGAGAAAGCGGCGTGAGTGTGAACCCCCTGCTAGGGAGCACTATGGGGAAAATAATCCCCCAGAGAGGATTCGTGGAGCAAAGAGGTGAATTAGTTTCAGTCCCAGCCTCGGTGGCGGGTGGCGGGGTGTCCGGCTCCATCCTCCTCCTCCTCCTCCTCCTCCTCTCTGCCGGGGTTTGCTCCCCTCTGCGCAGGCCGGGGGATGCCGAAGGTGGGGTTTGAAATCCGTGGCTGAAGGGGAGTTGTTGATATGGCTCCGGAATTACCTGCTTTGTGCCAACTCAGAATTGTTGTTAAAACACAGGGGAGGGAGGTACTTCTGCCCCAGCGTTTTAATAGACGTTTCTTCTGTAGCTGATTTTTCAACACTAATAATAAGAAAAACTACAGTTGAGCCAAAAAGGACAAATGTTACTAATTTAAAATAATACTTGCATATTTTTAAATATTAAATGGAACTAGATAAATCAGAAGCATGTAAATATCTGATTCTAAACCTTTGCCTAATTATTTCCAAGAGGTAATTTTGCTATGGGTTGTTAAAACTCGAGGAAATGTATTATTCCCTTTGAGCTGACCCGTACCCAGCTGTGTTGTACATCTCTTGGCTTGTTTCTTTTTTGCTGTAGATGTACATACATATATATATATATATGTGTACTGTGCGACTGTACAATTACTGCCCTGCCAGGTTAATGTAGTTGTTTCAAAATACATATATACGTGCATTTCACATATATATGTATGTGTATATATGTATTTAAAGCAAGCAATTGTCGCAGCAGTAATTATACAGTCCCACAGGTTAGGGCTTTGTACAGTATGTAATTTTAAGAATGTCAGTGTGATTCTTAGCAGATTTTCTAACCACTTTTCTGAATCTGTTATCGGCACTTCCCGTCCTAAGAGAAACTGCACATTTTTTCAGTGATTGTTCCACTGGTTACATTTTTGTCTGCCATTTGTTCTGGATTGATGTAATCTTGATACTACTAAAATTTCAAGGGCTGTTGGCGCATTTCACATAGCCTAGGATTGCCTGTTCTCCAAATGTATGGATCATGCATCGACAGTACTAAGTAGCCTTACTGTTTTGCCTAAAAGCCTAGCTAATTTATTTAATACTCTCTCTTTAAAGAGAGGTCTCTGGAAGGGGTGGCAGATTTTAGGATGCTCCTTCTCTTTAAAGGGAAACTTGGAATTGAATAGCAGTACTTGTTGATCAGTGATATTATTGTAGCCAAAGGATGCATGGGTGGTTTAATAGGAAGTTTTTGCTTCAAGTTTCTTGATGAAATGTAGTGTTCTACAGAGCTGTGTGAAGAGTGTAGTTTTTTATTCTGAAATGCACTTGTACACTTTATTTGAAAGGTCTGAATGGATCATAAATACATTTAAGAAATAAATGATACGTCACATGTTTTCATGTCTTGTCTCTGGTGGCTTTTCTGTATCTGTGCGGATAAAGGTGTGTTCGCCTGGGAGTGGGTGGGTTGTTTTTTTTTTCCTCTTATCTTGGTTCCTCTAAATAGTCTGGCTTGTACGTCACTGCCCAGAGCAGGAAAACCTTCCAGCACGCGTTTTGTGTTTATGCTTCGTCCATACATGATGTAGGGCACTGTAGGCAAACTCCTCTCTCTAATTTTCCTGTGGGAAACTTGAGCCCTAAAAGGAAACGAACACAGCGAAAGGGCTGGATATCACAAGGGATTCACTTTTATTTTTAGAATTGCACTATATGGCCATATTTGGACCGCAAGTATGCTGTATCAATGCACTATTGTATCAAATTGCAGCTCTCTAACCCTTCCGAATTTGTCTGAATTATTCAGGTTGGGTTGTGGTTGGTTTTTTTTTTTTCCACAAATACTGTTTATTTGAGAATGTTCTTGGTGAGTGCTAACTCCAGGTAACGGTGTTTGTGGGCAGCGTTTCTGGTGAGAAGTGAACAAGTGCATTGCTTTGAAAGTGGGTTTTGTGATATTTCCCCGAGGAGTAAGTAGCAGGTGAAACGCTGCAGCCAGAAACCTCCTGGCGCAGGGCTGGTGGAAGGCAAACGCAGGAAAAGTGAGTCTGAATATCCCTTATTCCAAGTAATCTTGGGAATGCCAGCCACTGGCAAAACAGCCCTGGAGACACACCAGCCTACTGACATGGACATAGACCTTTTAATGTTTTAGGATGTACTTGAAACATACAGACCTGCCCATCGTGTAATATGGCTGAAAGTTTCAGAGAGTTTTGGCTCTTTCTCCTTGGTGGAGCTGCTGCGAGCTGCCAGCTGCTGGCTTCTTGCTCTCTTGACTGGCTGGTCCGTGCCTTGCATGGAGATGCCCACAACGTGCCACGGGCTGGTCCAGTCCTGGGGAGAGCAGGTGAAATTCCATGGATGGGCTGAGTCTCCAGACCCTGCTCAGAGGAATCTCTGACCGCGTGACAAAGTCCTGGCAAAGTCAGAGGGACCTTCCTAAGAAGTAACTGCAGTGTGCGAATAGATCCTGTTGTGGCAAGAGTGAGAAGGAAGCAGAGTGGAGGTGGGGACAGAGAGGAATTAAAAGTTTGGACCTCATCTTTTTTTCCATTTGTATGTTGTTTTTGAAGCCAGCCTGGCGCTGACTCCAGTGGCCTGATGTGACGGGAGTTGATCTTTGGGTGGCAAACCATTTCCAGCAGGAAACATCCTCTGCTCCTCCAGGGATTTCTTGGTTCAGTCTTTTTTCATCCCAGATCTTGCCCCTTCAGCAATTCTTTGCTACTGTTTCTTCATCTTCTTGGGTTTAGAGGGGATTAGGAGGCATAAACCTGAGCAGCTGAAAACTGTGAGGAGATTAGCCCCATGGAGAGGTATTGGAACTCCAGCTCTTCTGTGTCTTGTAATTGTGGCTTAAGCTATGGAAGAAGCTTCAAAAGTAACGCAGTCTGTCTGAAGGTGTTGATCGAGGTTATAACTGCACCGTGTGGTTTGCAGATCCTGGGATGGTCCCTGGAAGATCCTGGAAACACAAGGAAAATGTCTTCTAAGTGTGTCCATTTTAGCAGGTGGGAACCAATGTGCTTTTAGAGACCGCCTGATAAAATGGGTGAGCTTTTATCTGCTGGGCTGCGTCCTGGTTTCCATAATTGCCCACGTAGTTTCTTTTTAAATCAGCTGGGGAGGAAGGTTTCAGTATTGCTCCTCTAATATTTTAAAGTGCATAAAAGAGGGAGGAAAGGTATCACATTCTTAGTCTGAGCATCTGCATTTTCCTGCTTTCCTCTGGAGCAGTGAACTGTTGTGAGAATTTTAATCTTCCTTACGCTTGCCTCAGTTCTCATGGCTGTTTTCCATTCTGTTTTCTTTATTACTTTCTTTTTCTTCCTGTCATTCTTAGCTTTCTATTTTTCAGTCCCAGTTTGTGAAGGGTGTGGGTTCAGAAGGGTTTCCTTCGGTTCCCAGTCCCCTGAAAGCATGAGAAATTGCCCATTGAGCCAATTCTCACAGCAAGGTATAAAAATAGGAGTAAAGAAAAGGTTACACAATGCTCGGGTTGCGGCGGTTTGTACTAATGGGGAGATTTCAAAGCCATGGTTTGGAAAACATTTTTTAAACCTTATCATTTCCGTTAATTTTTCTCTCCCCAAGCTGTGTTTCAGCTGCAGGAACTAGCGTTCCAGATTACTCGAAGAATTGTACTGAAACATAGGAGTCAAGCGCTGGACGAGTCACGCAAAGCCAGAGACTGCTAATTAGTGCTCTTGAGCCATAATGAGTTATTTGTTTGAGAAGCCTGTCCTAAGCGTTTCCAACCAGATGCTTTGGTCTCTGCTACTAAATAAGTGGATTAAAAGGCAAGTGGGTTTAAGCTTCTTTGGCCATCGCAGCAGAACACAGGTGACGCTCAGGAAACCCACTTGTTTGGTGCCACAAATTGCCATTAGCAGCACCCGCACCCGCTGTGGCTCTGGGGAAGCTGGAAGTTATCAAGTTATCCCTGAGGCTGCGCTCACGTGCTTGAAAGTTTTCAGAGTTCTTTCTGAGCATTGGCTTTCTCTACTTGCACAACCAGCGGAAGGGAACAGCCCTCACTCTGCTTGTCTTTGTTGACTTAAAATGCTTATACAGAATTTATTTAGCATTGGATTTTGTTTCTGATTTCGTTACGATGAGACAGACCTCTCTGGCATGTTAATTATTATCGAATTGAAATGCTGAACGGTGCTTTTGATAGCATTTCCAAAACAATCCAATAACTTGATTCTAACGGCAAAGTAATGCTTTCCTAATGAAACGTCTGCCTTAAGCCGCAGAGAAGATTATTGACCTTGGATTAAAATCAGAAGAGAAAATCAACCACAGTGTGGTGATTTTATTCTTGTTTGCAAAATCATTTTGTGGAGAAAAAGATCAACTCAAAGCTGTATTTAATGCTCTTCACACGGATTACATCATGTCCTTTTTTTACTGGCTGTTGTACTGCTTTTTTCCAGCAGTCTAACAGAAACGTGGGTTCTTTCCATATAGTGCCACTTTTCTTTCTGCTTTGCTTCAGCAGTTTGGGGAATGGCAGTGGCCGGAGCGCTCGGGTAGATAACAGCTCGGGCACGGCGGCCTCAAGGGGTGCAAGACGTTACGGTGAAACACGGCCATGTAAAATCCGGTGTCCGAGTCGTCAGAAATCACAAAATATGGCATAAAATTCCCGAAGTTGTTCTGAGATTGCTGAGGTCAACTCAGATGTTTTAATTCGATCTGGTGAGGGCAACTTCCGATTCCAAAGCCCTGAAGTTGTCGTACGCTGAGTAAATGAAGTGTTTTACAGGCAGCTTGAAGGAGTGACTTGTGTTGCACGCTCCTTACGGAACGGCTCAGGTCGGAAGGGACGTGCCGGGGTCATCTCTCTCTGCTCCCCACAGGTCTCGCCAGGTGAGGTTGCTCACAGCCCTCGTGAGTCTTGAACACCCGAGGGGATGGAGACTTCGCCGCCTCTTTCAGCAGCCCTTTGCCCTCCACCTGGCAGAGGCTGCTTAATCTTCCAATTTGCATAAACATTCCTTGTAAAGTAAAAGGTTTTGGGAACGGTGTCAAGTGGTTTCACAGCTGTTTGCTGGGTGCCCCGTTAGTAATTTTTTTCCTTTGTGTCGCTGCTGTGTAGTTTTTTTTAATATACATCTCTTCTTGTTGTTTGCCATATCAGAGGACGCGTGATGTGTGCAGACTATTTCCATTGGCCTCGTAAATAAGCAAATTAGTTCATTTGCTGATGGAGGAGGGTGGTTTTTCTGGGTTTTCAAAGGATGCTTTCCCTTGCAGTGCCTTGAGCTCTGCACTAATGGCTGCACTAGAGATAGTTTCAAACTGGAGCGAGTGAGATGGACCCAAACATCTCCCTCGGTCGCGTGTCTGATGTTGGCAGAGACCCGGGAAGGTCTCAGTGTGGGAATGGCACCTCCAGATTGTCCCATTCGGAACACAAAGCTGTTGTAGAGGGGAAATTAGGTTAAGGTAGATGTTGCTCACAAATGCTTATGGTTTCTGATGATGTGCCTGACACAAACCTCTTCCTTCCGTGTCCTAGAAACCTTCTTCAGGGTATTTCTCCGAGGCGGGACTAGGGATACCTTCTGAGCCATCCTCAGCAGCACTGGCAGCTCCTGATGGGGTGGGCTGCTGGAGCCAGCACTGGTAGCTAACTTCATGGAGATCGTTTGGTGTTTAAATCACTCGGATGGAAGTCAGGAGGAAAAGGCCTTAAGTTTCACTTTTAGTGTTTACTGTATTTAATTGTTACGCTTTGTCAAATTCCCTTCATCTCTAGCAGGAATTTTCACTGCCTTTTGTGTAGGACTAGCCCTTGATGCAGACTTTCTTGGTGTTTTCTCCCATTGGTCTCTTCTGTCCATTGTTCACATTTACTGTTGGTTTTCTTTTTTTAATTGTTTGGTAATTGTTATTGATCAACTTCCCAAATGTCTGAGGCATCTGAAGCTGATTGCATCAGAGCAACCTGGAGAACAAAGTTCCATCTTCCTCGTGCTGAAATGCCCTGCTCATACAGGCAACCGTCCCTGTGTTAGGTTAGGTTTTGCTGCAGGACACTGTCTTTCTTGGGCTCATATTCAGTTTTCTTCTTCTCTATTGTCTAATACTGTGGAGAGGATGGAGAGAGGTTTCTGTGGCTGAAACTCGAGGACAGCATTTTGGACGGCAGCTGCTGACGATGGCCTGTCCCTCTGCACAGTGTTGAGATAAAAGAAATGTGACTGGGCAGTATTTGCCTTCAGGAGTCTCCAAGGGAGAGCTGCTGCCTGCATCGCGATGTCCTGGAACACTTGTGTGCGTGTGGTTTTTCTGCTGCTCGCTGACCGTTCCCAGATGTGCTTAGGTAACCAGATCTATCACGGTTGCGATCTGGAGCTGCCAGCCTGCAGGCAGCCTGTTCTGCTTGAGTAGACCGAGGTTTGTTAAATTTAGAACAGTGCAGAGAACACCACGCCAATCTCCTAACAGCCCTAGCATATTGTAATTTATATTCTTTTGATGTCTTTTAATTTACTTTTTTTTTTTTTTCCTAATAGGAGTCTCCGCAAGACAGTGCAATCACCCGAGACATCAATCGAACGTTCCCTGCTCATGATTATTTTAAAGATACTGGGGGAGATGGCCAGGACTCCCTGTACAAAATATGCAAGGTATTCTCCAAATTCTTCTTGACTGGTTTTGGTACCTTGTATTTAACACCATTAGCAGATGTAACTGTTACCTGAGAAGATTGTCTACGTGTTACCGTTAACCACGTCATGGAGACAGACTCCGGCACGAGACTCAGTCTGGTGCTCCGTTGTTGATGTTCAGCTGATGGTGCCATTCCAGTGGGAGTCCTAAGTCCCTTCTGGGTTCCTGAACTCGAAGGTGTTTGGTTCAGAGGTTTCATATGATTCCAGAGACGTTACCGTGGATCGAGCTGGACAAATTGCCGCGATGGAGATGAGGGCTAATTCCATGCTGATGAAGGGCGGCTCGCCTTTGGTTGCAGCAAACTCCCTGGGTGTCAACATTGTCCAAGTTGTGCTGGCAAAGTCAGGGACACGTGCTGCCTCTTGAAAAAGAAATACTGTGATGTTGGGTGTGCCCTAATGTGTGTCATAAGCTGCTGCTGTTATATATAGTTGTCTTTAAAACTGGAGATAACTCTGTACCTCCCATAAATGTTATAAAACCATAGGCGTGCACTGCAGCTGCTTATTAAAAGGAAGAAATTAGCAAAAATAGAATGTTTTAAGCTTCCAGGGCTCTTGTGTTTCTCCCTCTTCCTGGTGTCCCTGTAGTGAGGCAGAAGCACTTGGAGAGGTGGTTCAGTAGCTGCAGGGGTCTCGGTGCGTCACCGTAACCAGCCGCCGCCACCGTCCACCCCAGCCTGATTTTCGTACAGGTTACCCTTCAGCGTGGAGCCACGTTTAGTGCACTGTTCTGTTTTCGTTGTGTTTGTAGCTCAAGACAGATACACTGTAAAGTCTTGATTCTGTTTTTTTTAGGCCTACTCTGTCTACGATGAAGAGATCGGCTACTGTCAAGGCCAGTCCTTTCTTGCTGCTGTGCTGCTTCTACACGTAAGTGGTGGGGTTTCTCCCCAGCTTGTTACCAGAGAAGAATAAATATTGTTCCACCTGCCTAGAGCAATGTTGGTAACTCCTGAACTAGCAAGGTTCAGGCCACGCATCTACTTACATGTGGTCAATAAAAATGTGATTTTTGGACAGAGAAGTGTGCGTTGTTTGGAACATAACTGTGGTACTCGTAAGGGCTTTTGTCTGCAGCCAGCATTCATTTCCCCGGGTTTCTGTTTGAGGAGCCCTTCCATTCCAACTCCCCAGGCTTGTCCGTGGGAGCAGCAGTAGCCATGGAATTTGGGTATGGGGCAACACTGGAAATGTTTCGGTTAAAGGGTTTCAAGGTCAGATTTCAGCTTTTTCAGAAGGTGTTTTATCAGAGGGGTGGTTGGCAATTGCCGTGTGTCTCATCTACGCCGAGGTGTCTTTCGGACACTGATGGGATGTTGGTTTACCAGGTCTCTGCTTTGGGCGGCGCGCTGCCTGCGGGGGCCGTTGTATTGTAGCCTTTGCGCTGCTTGGTTTGAGAGGTCAGTGCAGGACACAATCCTATTTTTGGTTTGTTTTTTTTTTAAATACTGAGTTATGCTTTTTTAAACTTAATTATTGTTTGTAGGTGTGATCTCCGAGCACTCTCTGTTAATTGCTTGTACGTTCAGAAGCTGGGGAGACTTACGGTTACTGTATGTCAGAAGCAAAAGTTTTCGATTCACTCATGCTTGGGAAACATGAGAGGACTAGAAATCTGCACAGATTATTTATAGACTGTTCTTTTTTAAAGTAGCGTCTGCTTTTTATCAGTGTTCCTCTTGCGAGCATGGGCAGTTGAAACCGAACAGAGATCCTAAGCCCAGGAGTGTTTTGAGATTTCTTTTCCCCAGCTGCTTCTTAGTGATCGTTGCTCCCGGAGAGCACTAAGTAGAAAGACTTCTCCGCAGCTTTCGGTGGAAGAGGAAGACTCAGCTGCAGGGGAGGCTACAGCAGAGATTGTAAATGCCATTTTTTGAAACAAAAGGCAGATGGTTAATGGTAACAACCTTTTAGTCCTTTGGGACTGTAATCTGAAATACGTACTTGATGAGCAATTAATTCTTTATGACTGCACTGAATCAGATCAAGAAGAGTGATACTTTCTGATAGGAGAACTGGACACTTTTACACAGGTGCATTCTTCTAGCTTTGCCATTGCCATATGCCCTTTTTTTTTTAATATCCCTTCCATTAGAGGGACTCTGTCACGAGTGACCCCTGCACTATGCTAGAGTGCTTTCTTTAACAATAGCTGTTGCTTGTGGGAATAATGTATGCATTTAAAAAGGCTAAATTCCAAATAAATTTATTTTATTCTCTTTGAAGTCAGCCTTTGGAGTGTGGCTGCTAGAGAAAATAAATATTAAAAAGACACGTTGCAGCAAAGGAAATTGAGTTTCTGCTAGTTGTTCACTACCAGCGTAGAGTTTTCAGTTTTAACAAACTCCACCTGCAGATTAATAATAGAACCCTTGAGATGGATATTCTGTCTGTTACAGGAACAAGTGATTGACCTGAAATCAGACTTTACTGTGGAAATATGAAAACTGAATTTTGATGCCAGGCAAAAATGTCTAAACACTGACAGGCTTTGATGAGTGTGTCTTCAGCTGTTGGCAGGAAAGGGATATTGAACTTTCCCAAACCAATGCTGGGATACGTGGAGCTTTTGTAGCAATTACTCATTCATGCCACCTAATAAATAAACATTGAATGGTATACTGTCATTTTAAAAGGCAAATATACAATTAAGAATAAGGGAAAGATCCTATTTAACATCCTTCAGTAATAGTGCTCCCCTCTCAGTGACGCCGGTGACCAAGGGTTAGGAATGTGTAAGGTTCTGATTCTGCCACGTTTTGGAACAGAGACACCCAGAAACTGCTTTGGTCTTGATGCTTGAAAGATGCCGTTTTAGTCAAGTGATTGAGAAAGGGTTTATTCCACAGAATAAGAATGAAATGTTGTTTTCGACACTGAACTTCATTTTATTTGTTCATAGTCTTGTTTATTTTTTTAGCTGGGTAGGGCCAGGTGGCAGGTCAGCCTTTCTGGAGGAGGAGGGGGAGGGAGGTGGGTGCAAAGGGAACCAATAGGAAAGATCTAAATACTCTTTCCTCTCTCACAGATGCCTGAGGAGCAAGCTTTCAGTGTTCTGGTCAAAATCATGTTTGATTATGGACTCAGGGAACTTTTCAAACAAAACTTTGAAGATTTGCACTGCAAGTTCTATCAGCTGGAGCGCCTCATGCAGGTGGGTGGTCAGACTTGGGTGAAGTGAATGGATCAGAACCTGTAATTCAAAACGATTTATCTTATACGTGAATAGTGTTTGTGACCTCTTAGTAAGAATAGAATCATATTGTCCAGGTTGGAAGGGACCTTTAAGATCATCTAGTCCAACCATCAACCAAACTCTAGAAACCATCACTAAGCACTGTGCCATCTGTTGAATCCCTGCAGAGATGGTGCCTCAGCCGCTTCCCTGGGCAGCCCATTCCAAGGCTTAATAACCCTTTCAGTGTAGAAGTTTTTCCTAGTACCTAATCTGAATCTCCCCTGGTGCAACTTGAGGCCATTTCTTCTTGTCCCATCACCTGTGGTGGGAGAAGAGACCAACCCCCCCTCGCTACCCCCCCCTTTCAGGGNAGACCAACCCCCCCTGGCTACCCCCTCCTTTCAGGGAGTTGTAGAGAGCAAGAAGGTCTCCCCTCAGCCCCCTTTTCCCCAGGCTGAACACCCCCAGCTCCCTCAGCCTTATTCTCCAGATCCCTCACCAGCTCCATTGCCCTTCTCTGGACCCGCCCCAGCATCTCAGTGTCTTTTCTGTGTTAAGGGGCCCAAAAATGATGTAATGATGGATACAGAAACCAGCCTTTCTGCACTGATTGTCATTCTACACTAATTACTTCTACTTTTGGATTCCAGCTACAGTTCCATAATACTATTAATTAATTTTGAGTATTTTTGTGGGGTTTTTATTATTAGGAATACATTCCTGATCTGTATAACCACTTTCTGGACATCAGCCTTGAAGCGCACATGTATGCTTCCCAGTGGTTCCTTACCCTCTTCACGGCAAAATTCCCTCTCTACATGGTCTTCCACATTATTGACTTGCTCCTATGCGAGGTACGTGCTAGAACTGGAGACTTGCGCTGCTGGCTCTTCTGACAGTTTCTCACTATCTTGATTCATGCCTTTGTTTCTATCTGTTCTTTCAGAGTTGGGCACCTGATAATTATTTTTAGGTAGAATCGTTGTGTTTCTGCAATGAAAAAGAGTTCTCAGCATTTTGAAGTTATAAATTAGGAGTCTCTATAAATATTAGAATCTCAGATTCAGCTACGTTGTAAGAAATACGTGTGAGATTCTGTACAGTGCTCATGGGATGAAAGTTCATTTACAAATATGTGAATTCCTCCATTATTAAGTTGTATCATACGCAATAATAACTTTTTTTTTTCTCTTAGAATATTATTGCGTGGAGGCCATTGTGTATAAAATTGCCCTGCTAACTCTCATGCTGGTAATCTGACAAGCCTGGAGCTCATTCTCCTTGAAATTTGAAGTCTCTTTATGCTTCCCAGCAAATGTTAAGAGAGCAAAATTCTTTATATTGAGATTTAGAACAGAATATTTGGTGGTGTGCCAGTAGGTCGTGTAGTTTGAGCCAGAGCGTACTAACGTGAGTGAAGAAATCACATTTTTTCCTGAATCCTTCATGAGTTATTTAATGATTTGTTTTTTACTCACGGGTTAACATTACGCATCCAGTGGTCGTTTGTCTGCACGTCCTTTACTGAAGGGCTTCAGCGTTCGTAAATCTCCTGGTGGATGTTTTTACCCTTCCTCTGTATCTGGCTGCTGCTTGCTTTGTCCACGTGCCAGTGTAATAGAAAGCAACAGATGGCATCCAGAAAAGCAGTTCTGTTTGTTTAGAAACACATGTTTAATTCATAAATAGTAAATGTGTTGGTAGTGAAGTTTTAAGGGGGTGTTATGGCTTTAAAGTAGTGAATAATGAAAGAATAATGTCGTGGGGAAAAGAAAGAGTCCCGCAGCGTGTCTTGATTATCAAAGGTACCCCTGGAGAAGGTGTGTGCTGCTGCTGACCTCTAACAGGGAGGGACAAAATAGATGACAGAGTAATAAATCCTGTGGTGAAACGTTGTTTTGCTCTCTACCGTGGCTGTCCAGTAAAGATTCTTTCCTAATTGTTTGGAAAATCATCCTCTGAGCCTTTGATTTAATATAGCACCTGGTTACTCCTGTGTCCTGGTTCTCCTTTTTATGGAAACTGGACAAACAACAAAACCCACCAACGAAATGAATATCCAGGCTTGTAAATACTGAAACAATAATTTATCTTTGTCATTATTTTTCTCTCCAGGGAATAAGTGTTATCTTTAATGTTGCACTGGGATTATTAAAAGTGAGTATAAAATGTTTCTTTGTGTTCTATGCATCATCATGCACAATGTAAAAAAAATATTAAGGTGCCTATTAGAAAAATATTATGGTTTTTTTTAAAAAAAAAAAGGTAGCAGCTTCCCATCTGACATGTGCTGTTGTGTGGCGTGTCCTGTGCAGCACAGCGCTTTCGGGGCGAGGAGGGGAGGAATAGAAGGTTGCAGAAATAGAAACCAGCAGTTATTTTGGAGAAGGTTTAAAAGTAGTTACGTTGCTGGAGCTTCACAAAACCCTTGTGCTGTCGGCTCCGGGAATTCAGTCGTTGGGAGAATCTGCTTTGCAGTTACTGGTCTCTTCTCGCCCTGTCTCTAGACTACCAAGGATGATTTGTTACTGACTGACTTTGAAGGGGCGTTAAAATTCTTCCGTGTGCAGCTGCCCAAGAGATACCGCTCAGAAGAAAATGCAAAAAAGCTGATGGAATTAGCCTGTAACATGAAGGTAAAGATGTGGTGATAGCAACTGCAGCTGGTTCTTTATGGTTGTGGTTTCCATCTCGGTCCGTAACTCCGCCGCTCACCTCTCCAAATGCAAACACATCCCAGGTGCTTCACCCCGAAGCCCCGAGATTCTCAGAGTGATGTGGGTCCAACCTGGTGAACTCAATCCAGAGGGTTTTCAGAAAGCAACACTCAGCGCTACTAAAAATCAGACTGCTTCAAAAAACCAAACCAAATAGCAGCCAACCACCAACTTAAATGACTAATGGCACTGATATAAAATACTTGTGACATTTCTGTAGTTCTTTGATGAAATTTTTCTCCGGTAATAGCTGTAGCTG